>LGTU01000924.1:0-14727 GCA_001314425.1 Phytophthora pluvialis | reverse complement strand
GTCAAGCCCAGCGTGCTCACTCCCTCCTCTTCGTCCAAGCTTCGTGTCCAAGATCCATAGCTTCCATCAAAGCTCCCAAGCCACTCTTACTCCTGGTACGCCTCTCATCGACTCGACCGACCACCCAGGACCTGCGGTGCCACTACAAGCAACTCGCTTGGATGAAGGCATGACAACCCAGGCACCCACAGGTACGTCAGCCGCGTCCTGGAGAGAGTCGCTAACAAAGCTGGTGTGACCGAGCGCCTGACATCGCATTCTTTATGACGCGGAGGAGCACACCACGCCAATAGAACCGGCATGTATATGCAATTGGTTTCGACCGGGGGGGGGGACATGACAGCGACGAGCAAGGCCTTCGCGTACGTCTTCAACACACCGACCGAAGGTCGCAAGGTTGCTCGCGACGTGAGTGTGCGTGTGAGTGTGTGTGTGTGTGGGGGGGGGGGGTTCCGATCAAGTTGTTCCTCTTTTGTCGCTATAATGGTTCGACTCCGACACCCATACGAAGATTCAAACCGTCGCCTCGGCGCTATTGAACGCATCCTACGGACTCAAGACAGCGCCGTACAACGTGAATGGAAGGGTCTTGATACTCTTGTGATATACCTGCTGCGCCACTATCAATCGCTGAAGCAGATCAAGTCAGGTGGACTTGCTGTCGAGCGTCTCAAAGCGCGTGCCATCCAAAAAAAAGAAGAAAATAAAGCCACATCAATAATGAGCTTCTAGCTTGGTCTTCGCACCCGGCCTGTTACACGAGCCCCCCCCCCTCCAAGCCGACAACACCAATTCCCACGACAGCACCAGCAATATCACCATGCACCCAACGTTTCTTCACCAAGCCGCCTTAATTGAGCAGTTAAGATAGATCAACGACAAGCTCGACGTTCGGCTGTCTACGGTGGAAGCTAAAATCTACAACAATGCGCAACAGGTGAGACACAAGCAATGATCCACCAGCAAAGAGATGCCGTGCAGCAGCAGCAACAAACTGAAGGACGTCTGGTTCTCATGATACGCCCAAGAGTTCCGAATCTGGAGCTCAACCGAAGACGCCAACAGGCACACGAGGTCTAACGCCAAGCTGGTCGCTGCGTTCTTGAAGTTGTTCCTCGCTGAAGGCTTCGTGCTTGACGAAAAGTCGCCGCAGTACCGATGAGATGTGCTGGAGTTTGGCGCAACCACTGAGAAGGAGCTACTGTCCGAGCACAAGATCAAAGCCTGCGGAGATCAGAATGTCCTCGAGTCTATGCGCAAGCTTCACAAGGCCGGCCATCTCAACACTCTTATCCGACACTACAAGCAGCTTCAGGCGGCAGGTCGCATTATTGACCCTGCACATGTGCATACTACATACCTCGTTGGGTTAATACCCGCTGCGTAATTACGCATACTTTACCTCCGTGTTGTCCGTGCCTTCCATTGCTATGTGCGCTTGTCTTGATGCTTATCTTACCACTCTCCACTTTGCTTTCGAGACTCCACCGTGCACAACACGGCCATCATATCCGCGCCGAGGCCAACGAAGAACGCCGTCAGCTCTGCGAATGAGTTTAAGGCTCTGTTCATTGCTGCTAGCAATATTCACAAGATTCACAAGATTCACGTGAGTAATGGGGTCATCTGTCACCAGCAGTTTACGATGAACACTTCGGTCGCCTCCGCAGGCCTTCTACCCGAAGCGACCGACGTTATCATCGCGCCGCTCGCCTAACGGAAGAAGCGCAGGGTCGGCCTTAAAGACGCACGCGGGTGGCTCGCACCTTCTGCTTATGCGGACGACGACGCCTCGGAGCAGAGCGCTGCCGATGACCGCAAGGACAAACCGGTGCACTACGTCACAAGCTCAACGACGAGTTGCGTACTACCTGGTCGAGTGGCAGCCCATTTGGGAGCCAAAGGTTCACTTGAGCGAGAAGCTTGTCGCTTCCTTCGAGGAAGAGCGCCGCCTTCTTGTCCGCAAGACCTTCTTCGAAGACGAGGTTGCGGAGGACAACTCGCTGAACGACACTGAACAATATGCAGCAATCGAGTACGGAGCAAACCGCAGGTGTATTACGAGCTTTAGTAGGTGAGTGGTGCATGGGTAACCCCGTAGTGAACACTAAGGTTAACCTCCGGATGGAACAGCAAAATTAACCTCGCCACAGAGTACGCGAACATGTAATTTGAATACAGCATCGAACACAATGCTTAACCTCCTTGCGGAACAGCAATGTTAACCTCAATGCAAGCTAGCACACCACCCACAAACAGCAGAGGCGGCCGCATATGGCACAAACATGTAGACATACAAATATACAGTCAGCCTGAGGCATTGGGTAAGGGGGCGAGCGGGCGTCTTGTCCGCTGCGACAATAAAATGAAGAGTGAGGCCGCTCATGTATCTGCGGCAACCAGAAGCCTGACGTTTCAATAAAACCTTGTTTTTTGAGGTTGTACCTACGTCTGCTGTGCAAGCCAGTCACTAGCTGGTGTATTTACGCGTAAGAACTATCCTAAAAAGGACCAGGCTCTCCAAATAGTGAACCCCTATTTTCGGGTGCGGCCTCATTTGCCAATGTACCGCGAAGCAGTCATATGTCTCCGCGGCTCTCTTAGGCTGAAAAACGGCCTGCATCGTTTTTCGCCGTTTTCTCGACCCATAGGCCGTTTCAGAGCTTATAGCGCCGCCTAGAAACATGCTCTCTAGCATGCCCTCATGGCCCTACACAGCTTGACTTAGATCACCTAACCTCAAACATCACTTAACATCAAATACACAACCTTTACACTATTTAGGACTAAATCTGCGCGGGTCGGAGCCCGTCGGAGGTCGGAGATTTTTTGCTGCACTGCCCACCAAGTGTATACGCACACTCACGTAAAGTTACCAATCGATGCTGTCCGAACGAGACGGCAAACATCACGTTCGGACAAACTGGGACGCGGTCCCATCATCTTGCGTGGCTGGGAGTCGTCTGCGTTCAGGACACACCGCACAGCATCCGTCGAGCGCTTGACCTGCCGCTCAATTCCTCTAATGCCAACACCAGCTTCGTCCAGTCCTCCAATCTCCCCTCTATCCCGCTCTGTGAGCGGTGGACCTCAGCCCATCGTTTCCCGAATGACTCTGAGCCAGTCAAAGCTGTCTTTATCATCATTCATGATAACTTACTTTTTGTGTGTGCGTATTACAGGACGCGTGGTCCAAATCGGTCAGTTGTATGTGAGCCCCTATTCAAACTGTTATATCGGGAGCGTTTACACATGTCGGGGGTTTGTTTCAAGACTATAAACAACATATCCGAACAGCAGAGCCCAACTCGCAATATCGAGTAAGCTATACCCCCTATACATGGGCGTGCGTATATACTTGGTGGGTAGTGTATGGCTTGCTGGAAGACCACATACGTGTTTTATAAAATAACGGCAACACTTTGTCCTACCGCAATATTTTAGAATATACTGTTACATTACATAATGTTACTGTGAAAAACGGCGTTCTTTGACCTATTAGCCACAATGATAATTAGAGCGCAGCCAGCTAACCTCCGCGTGGATATATAAATCTTTGTCGTTAAGCTAGACATACCACTTGTCCAGTATATGCAAATGCGAGTACGCTGCTAAGTACATAAGGACCGATATGTATTTTCAGGTTTTGGCGTTGGCTTTATTGTAGTAGGGGATTTCAATCATCAGATATATAATCGTAGAGCTCCTTTCGAGGATTTTCGGACCCCTTAACTATGGGGTACCGCACCCAGTTTTTTTTAGTAGACTGTCCCGATTGTGTAGGGCTTTTTCGCGTGTTCGATTGGTTGAAATGAGTTTCAGCGAATAACAAATGTCAGGCTTTTTATGCGGAAATACACGAATAGAAGCCGTTGCGTGTCACACCTATACCAGCCGACGTGTACCACACCACCACTTACGTGCACCACACTAAATACGTTAATTTCAAATATGACCACATAGGTATGTATTTCTAACCTGCCGGTGAAAAGCGACTACTGTGGCTCAGTATTTGTGACTACCCGCGCATTTCGCAACAAATATTGAACCTGGATGCACTACGATTGTCCCAGTTGAAACTGAGTTTGGTCCGGCTGGCAGTTTCAGGAGGTCCGTGGCTCAGAACCCAAATCTTTTCGGCGGAAGCAGAAATTGCATGGGTAAATTTGCTGAAACTGCAATATCGCGTAATGATTACGCTCAATTGTATTGCCAATCCTACCGATCGTATGATGAAACTGCCTCTCAGTGTCAATCCACTCATCGTTTTCATTTTTATACACGAAATCCTCACGTGCAACTAATTCCAGTCACCGCTGACAGCATAACCGGCCTCAACACAAGTGCCGTTAAAGATAACAGTGTACAAATATATTTTGCAGCAATGGGGGATTCTCACTTTTCATTTCGACGTCTATTGACGTGGTTATCTTGAAAAGAACGTACGACTCTGAGTCTGACGACGAGCGCCTGCCCAAACTCCCGCGTACCAGCGCCGATTTGCTCCTGGAGACGATCAACAACATTGCGACACTGAATCGCAGTATGGAGGAGGAAGTCGACCAACTTCTACAAGAACTCAACTCCGCGTAGGCTATGATTCGTAGACTTCGCCGTCAACTCTCTACGCGTGATATGTTTGGCTCTGATGAAGATGAAGATGAGAGTGAGGGCGAGGACGGTTTCGAAGAACCTTGGTTCATTGACACGTTCAGCGATTCCGAGGTGGCCGACGAGGAGAGTGTTATTGACTTGACATATGATAGTGAGTGAATAATACAACATGACATGTTGAAGTAACTAAACCTTGCTCAGAGGTTTTCCATACTTTCCTCTCATACGTTATTTTATACTTTAAAATCTGGGAAATTACTTTTGCTGTAAACACTGCGTCTTTACGTAAACCTAACGACAGTTCATCTCCGTGATGTCAGTGCGTC
This sequence comes from Phytophthora pluvialis, assembly GCA_001314425.1. Lineage (NCBI taxonomy): Eukaryota > Oomycota > Peronosporomycetes > Peronosporales > Peronosporaceae > Phytophthora > Phytophthora pluvialis. The sequence continues at coordinate 9,787 of LGTU01000924.1, read as the reverse complement.
ATTGTGTCGTGTCGAGCTTACAAAGTTTGGTGCAGGGCGCTGGATTTTGGTTGAAACATGTTTCGTCGCTGTCAGTTTGCAATTTACCCCGAAGAACGCAATGAGCAGTCAAGACGCGTGGAAGGCCTTAGAGGCAAAGTATGCTACGCCGCCAGCGCACGAAGGTGGACACATGAAAGCCCGTCACAAGGCTAATCGCGCCCAAACACGTTCGCGTCTGCAAAAGCGCCACGTCGCGCGGAGAGTCGAGGCCCAGATCGCTGCTGCTGTCGGTGCGGTGCTCTACCTGTTGTGGAGCTGACTCAAGCGGAGCGACACGTTATATCGCTTCGGTACGGCACACCTGATCAAGACGAGAACGCTGAAGCGCGAGTCCGCCGTCAGAATAACAGGCGCCACGCTGTACTTTACTTGGAAACAAGGTCTGTTGCCCGCAGGCTCCACTTGCTGCAGCGGAACCCGGGGGTTCTACGCTTATCGGGTCCGGTGATGCGAACGTGGACATTACGGCCCAAGTTGGTTTGCCCGCGATGACTGTGGCTACAGAGGTCTCTCCTATCGACGAGCAGGCAGCTCTCAAACTTTCTTCGATGATACTCAAGATGCACAATCCGACTAGTTTCCATCCTACGGTCAGCTTGTCGTTGCGCTGCGAAACCTCTCCCCGGGCACGTTGCCTCAGGAAGAAATCGCTCTGAGCTTTCCGACGTATGATCAGCTGGCGGCTGCGTTGAGAGACCTTACCCCAGACGTACCCTCCCAAGATGAACCGAGCCCTGGATTCCCTATGTACGCCCAACTCAACGCTGTTCTGCGGAACTTCTCGCCTCATCTGGTATCACAAGATGAGCCTTCGCCAGGGTATCCGACATACTGTCAACTTGCAGACTCGTTGCGCAACCTTACCCCGGAGGGATCTGAAGACGCAGACAAAAGCGTTGAATTGTCCACGTACGCTCAGCTGACGGCAGCGTTACGTGCCTTGCCTTCTGTTGATCGGTCGGGCTGTCCTTTTCGCGCTCCCCGAACTCGGCAGAGTGCTGATTTGTGCACTCTGGATGAATTTGAACCTGTTCAGCGTCACCCCCTTCCTGAACAGAACTCTCGCTGCGGTTATTGTGGGGCCATGTTGTGACCTGTTAAAGTGCCCAATGCATGCTGTCTTCTGGGTGGGGTCGCGCTAATGCCGCCGGACCGTGTACGTGAGTTGTACAGAACGTCTGGGTATCTGGCAAAGACCCGGGGTTACAACAGCGCTTTTGCTTTCACTTCCGCTGGCCCCAAAGGGGATTATTCGATCAATCGTGGTAACGCTCCGTACACGTTTCGCGTCAACGGCTCCATGCATCATCGTATTGGTCAGCTCCTTCCGCCGGAGGGTTCAAACCCTTCATTTGCGCAAATCTACGTATATGATGGCACTACGGAGGAAGAGCTGGCGTTGAGAGGTCTGGCTAGCTCATCGGGTTTAAGCCAGACGACACTTGGTGAGCTTCAATCGATTTTACACGAGCTTAAACCACTGTCGGCGGTGTACCAGAGCGCGCGTGATCACGCCGAAGGAAGTCAGGAAATGTGCTTGGTCCTCCTGATCCTCGGCGTTACAATCGTCCTACCGCAGAAGAGGTTGCTGCTATTATGGTCGACGGTGGCTCGACTGCATCTCTCAGAGATGTCGTCTTACGCTACCGTCGAGGAGGATTGAGGCATATTTTCGAAACGCATCCTCTGTACGATCCACGACAGTACCCGTTGATCTATCTACGGGGAGAAATCGGGTGGTCCAAACACGCCATGTACGTTGAGGGCGTTCGACGGAACAACAATGCCAAGGTCAGTCTGCGTGAACATACGGCATACCGGTTGTACATGAAACACGAGGACGTGGAGTTCTCTCTGCTTCACCGGGCTAGCCGGCTCATGCAACAGTGATGTATGGATCAGGCCGCTAAGATCATGGAACAACGGCTTTTGTTTCAGCGCCGTCTGAACACGCAGCACTTATACCGAAGAGAGCTGTTTGCTGGCTTGCAGGACCTGATGCTTGCAGATCATGTTTTGACACGCGCGTTGCCGGATCCGGCACTCACATCTTACTTTCTCTGAAGTTTCCGGGAGGGGTGCGCTACATGCGCCAACAGTACTACGACTCAATGGTTATTGTTCAGCAGTACGGCAAGCCAGACCTATTCATCACCGTGACCACGAATCCAAAATTGAGTGAGATTCAGGACAATCTGCTTCCAGGTCAGACTGCATCCGATCGCCCTGACATCATAGCGCGTGTGTTCAAAATGAAACTTCAATCTCAACGGACGCCATCATCAAGAAACAGTTTTTTTACAAGCCTCCTTAAAAGAATATTTTCGCGAAAAATGTCGTAAAGAAGAAAACTAAGCTTCAGAAAAGGTCAAAAACAAAGAAGAAATCGTTGGCCATCGGCGTTTCAAAAATTGCGTTTGTGGTTTCGAATCGCGCAGTAGGCGCGTCTTTTAAACCCCGTTGGAAGGGCACGCTATAGGGGCGCGCTTACTGTAACACTGCTTCATTTCGCAACTTTCCTTGCTACAGACAAGTTGCCACAGAGGTACTTACAGCTCTTCAAGGGACAGACACTTTGCTAACTCTGCAGCAAGATACGCTGCACAACCTTGTTCACTCGTACTGTTCGATGTCGGGAATGAAGGGTCCTCTGACGCAAAAGGATATCAACGCGGCAATTGAAATTGAGCCTACAGAAGTGTATCGCTTAGTGTGGAGAACACCAGTATTTGTATGGCAGGGATTAGCGTGTGGGTTTGCGAGACGATGGCTAAACTATCTAAAACGGATCCGAGCGACCTGGAGGACATTGCACGAGGCACAGCTCGAGTGTTAGTGCAAGCGGCATATCTAAATTCGTAGCTAAACGCGATGGAAGTGACCAGCCCTTTATTTACACACCCAGGGTGCTGCCTCATAAACTCGTCAAGATGGACATGACTACATTTAGTACGATGCTTTCCTAGCATCGGATGCGACTGCTGCGCCACTACAAGCCGCCGGAGTATATGTAATCGTGTGGCGACGAATTTGTTCAGCTCAAGACAGCGTGCCACAAGGAGAAAGATATCCGTAACCTGTTGACACGACTTGACCAAGACCGTTCTGGGTTCCAAAAATGCTGGGGCGAATATCATGAGCGCTTTCCAGCTCTAGCTGCATTTTTTGCTGCTGTGGCTAGCGCTTTCCAGCTTTAGCTGCATTTTGTACTGCTGTGGCTAGCGCTTTCCTGAACACCGCTACGGTCGAGTCTGATTTTTCCGTGATTGGAATTGAGAAAAGCGACTGTCGGACAGCGCTGTGAGGCGAGGCGGGTGAACACCTTACGTCGTCCAGGGTGTTTAGCGCGAGTGCGCCCCGAAAGGCCAGTTAGAAATCCGACCGACCTAATGGGGTGGTCCGGAATCAGGAAAGCCCCTTCCGTCCGATCGAGTACTTTGTATGGGAAAACGAAGACTCCTTTTTTCGGAAGGGGGTGAATTTCCTTGATCCCTTTGGCGTGTGACCTTGTGCAATCCCTATCGGGCCGTTTGTCTTCGGACCTTCTCGGGTTTCCACCGGAATCAGTTGTCTGCAAATATAATCAAGTACAATAATACAGACTGCTTTCGGAAGTGCTTCCTGATCCGCTGGTAAGTCCTCCCGATACCTTGGTGCCCGCCTTCCAAGCTAGCAAGGGAGTGATGGAGGAAGCATTGTTGCAACGTGTCATGTACCACCAGCCGCGCGATCGAGTCCCGATCTTCAACAGCTTGCTTAGCCACCGGACGCAAGAACAGCAGCTCGTTCTCATCCAGATCGTAGTCGCTCGCGATCTTGGCGTTGGACTTGGCTTCAGTGGTGCTAAGATCGGCTCCGTCGCCCCGAAGATACGCCTTCAGGTCTGCGATCCACTTCTCCTCGTTCTGAGCTTGGGCAATATGCTCACCTCTCATGCGTTGCACGATTGTTTCTTGCAGGACTTCGGGCTGTTGAGGTCTTCTTCTTGTCGATCTAGTGACAGCAGTCACGCGGACAACGGCATCAGCCGCCTTTGGCCTCAGCAGCTCGTCCAGCCTGTTGAGCGTCATCAAGTCCTGACGATCTTCCTCTAAGCTAACTACTGCGCCTTCTTGATATTGTAACGCGGCACTTGCTAACCGATCGGCGCTCTGATTCCAGTCGCGTCTCATGTGCAAGCGCTCATGCTTTGGCTATGATCTAAGCTTCTGCAGGGCCTTCTGTCGGAGCAGTTGCAGACCAGGTGCCTTGCAATCGATTTCACCGCGCATCTGTCTGATCATCAAGTTGGAGTCTCCACAGATGGTCAGTCGCCCCCTGTCCAGATCGGACAGGAGATCGAAACCCTCGGTACTCGGCTTCGTTGACCGTCAGGGCAGCCACATATTCCGACGCTGCGGCGAGGATCGTCCAATCGGGGAGTTTCCACACGATCGCACTGTAAGCCCCGGCCTTTCGTTTGACAGTCGCCGACCCATCAAAGCTGACCACTAACAGGCTCTCATCCTGATCGACTGTCGGTGGCAACATTGTGACCGATTGGCGAGGTTGTTTCTTCGGTGCGACCGCGACTTCCGATCGAGGCGTGATACTTGCAGCGATCGTGCCAAGGATTTCGTCCTCTCCCTTCGTACACTTTCGGATCTCAAGTGTCCATTCGGAAAGCTGCGCAGCCTAACGACCAAGTCTACCGTCCAGTCCAGATGAGTTCACCAGCCATGCCAGTGTCGAGTGGCGAGTCAACACCTTGATCGACCGTGTTACGAGCAACGTGTACCAGACGTTCAAGACTTGGGGGAGGGCTAACACCTCTTTGTCGACCATCCCGTAGTTGATCTCGTTCGCCTTCAGAGTACGGCTAGTGAAAGTCACCGGCTAGCACACACCGTCGTGTTCCTGTATCAGCCCCGCGGAGATCGCCCATTTACTGGCGTACAACACTACGACTAGGGTCCGATCGGATCGAAGTGACGAAGTATCGGCGTGGATGCGATCTTCGCCTTCAGCAACGTGGGCGCGACCGTGGCTCTCACGCAGCGATCGTCCTCCTCAGGTGGCAACGCAGTGCCCTCCTGTCTCTCGACTTTCAGTAACAACCTCGTCTCGTCCGCGGAATTCGTGGAAATCCACCTCTTGCAGCTAGACAAGATCGCAGCGTAGACCGCGAAGCCCTCTATGAAGCGGCTGTAGTAGTTCAAGCTGCCCAAGAAAGACTGCATTGATCGTAGCGTGCGTGGGAACGGAAGATTGACCAGGGAGTCGAGGTCCTTGGGGTGAGCCTCCAGCCCGTTTGCCGACACCTGATGACCCAGGTAATCGACCTTCTGACGTCCCCAGACGCTCTTGACCGCGCTGATTGAGAGGTTCCACTATTCGCAAGCGTCCAACAGACGATCTACTTTTGTGCAGAGGGTGTCCCGAGAATCGGCGGTCACCAAGATGTCGTAGATGTACGATCATTGCCCCAGGACGGACGGCTTCTGATCGGTGTCAGGTTCGCCACTCTCGAAGACGTCACTCGTCTCCTTCAAGTCTGGATCCGCACTGATCTTCAAGTGTCCGTACAGAGCACTGTCGATGAGCCGCTGATAGATCGGAGGTGCGTTCTTCAATCCGAATGGCATACACAGCCACTCCAAAAGCTCGAATGGGGTGATGAACGCTGAGATCAGCCGCGCTCGCTCGGTCATGGTGACCACCCAGAATCTACTCGCCATGTCGAGAGAGCGGTACCAAAGCATCTTGTCCAAATCTTCCAAAAGATTGCTGATCAGCGGCATTGGATATGCCATCAAGCGCGTCAGGCCGTTGACGACTCTCTAATCGATGCAGAGTCGAATATCAACGCCGGTCTTCTTGACGATGATCACGATCGGGGATGCCCACGGTGAGGTCGGGTGCTTGATGATCCTAGCCGACAGCAGACCCTTGATGAGCGCAGCCAACTTCTCTCGAAATTGTTGAGCAACTGGTCGCACACGCTGGGGTACTGGAGTGGCACCACCGACGTCGATGTCGCACACTGCACCGCGTGCCGCAGGTGGCAGGGCGTTCCCTTTGCCGATCAGCAGGTGCCGCCTTCGTCAGATGATCCGTCGCAGCCGATCGATCTATTCCGGGGTATTCAGGTCGAGATCGCCGACATGAATGTCTTTGATGGTTACCTCTTTGGTCGAACTGGCTACCTTGGGCAAGATGACCAAATTCCGTTCGAGAATCTCTGCGAACATCCCTCCGCCCTCATGGTAGCAGACCTGTTCTGCATTAGATTCATACGAGTTCGACTCCAGTGAAGGATCGACTTCGATCTTTGGCAGATCTTGTCTTGACTCGGTCGACTCTTCTTTCTGGATCGGTGTAGGCTCCCGGGCGACTTGCTCTTCGTTCGGTTCGTCACGCTTCACCTCGGCTTTCGGAAGGCCTTCCCGTGGTCCTTCGCAGGGCGATGGTAGGCCAGTGGCTGCGGCCACCACCGGTTTAGGAGGCCCATCCGACCGACTCAGAATTCGCGTCGGCATCGGATATCGAGGCCGATCTACCAGCGGTCCCACTGGCTCTTCTTCGGGTCCTGGTTTCCCCTGTCGCTCAGTGGTAGCTTCGAACGCGAGGTTCTGCCATGCAGCATATCTGCGCGATCCGACTGACACAAACTCTGACATGCGAGGTACGACGTCTGGGGCTAACCAGATTCCCAAACGTTCGTCTCGATCGAGCACTAACCTCTCTTCACTCACGTTTGTGATCCACATATACCTCGTCCGGCCTAGACCCTTGACAGCGGTCGGCATCCACCTTGGACCCCGAGTGACCCAGAGCCTTGCGGTGGCCGATCGGCCATATCGGATCGGGACCTCCACGGACTCGTCGAATGGCACTTCAAGGTCTTGATCAAGCGTGACGGGCTGGACATTAGCTCCGTACAGTGTACGCCGTCCTAGCAGCTGAATCTGCACCTCATCAGTGAGACAAAACGTCCCATCGGCCAGATCGAGGCGGACTCCGGCTGGTACCATGAAGTCCATGGCGAGTATCGCTTCCTGCCCCGACTGATCGCCAACCCAAGTGTCGAAGTAATGCACCAACGACCCAGCCAGCGTGGCCTTGATCGTGGTACGTCCAACCGTCATGTAGGTGTTCTCCCGATCCCAACGCATTCTTGTCTCTGACTTTCGTCTATGATACACCCCGCCTTACGAACAAAGGTGGTGTCTATGATTGAGACTTCAGCGCCGGTGCCGAAGAGCAACGTGGCCTTTTCATTGTTCACCTTGGCGACAGCTTTGGCTTGCTAGAATCACTTCCCAGGGGCATGTACCCTCGTGATTCCCCGGGCCGCAGATCAGGAAGCGTCTCGCCCCCAGATCGCCAAGCTGTCTTGTCCTGTCGAATGCTTGGACATCCGACGTGTCCTCCTTCTTGACAGGGGCGAATCACTGTTCCGGATCCTGTTGTTTCCAGTAACCTCGCTGATCCCCGAGTTGGAGATCCAAGGCTACCTTGACATCGGACCTGGACAACTTATCCTCCAGCCGCAGGCTTGAGATCGCCACGGTACGTTTCTCATGCAGGTCACATGTATTACCGTGTCGATCGGGCCGCTTGCTAACTCGATCTACGGATGTCTTGTCCATGAATGTAAAAATGCAATACCTAGCACGATCGGCTCGTATGGGATTCAAACCCGACGAACGTCCTAGTTTCACATCTTCTCCGCGTTGACTGGCAACACCCCGGTATGCTTGCTGGGGTTGTACCATTGGCGGATCAAGTTGTAGAACTCCTCCATCGGGCACTTGCCGACTTCATGCAGCTGGCCACATGCACGGCACACGAACAAGCAGTGGTCGGATCGGTGACCCTTCCTGCCGCACTTCGCTCAAGTCAGTCTCTTCCAGCAGTTCAAGTCGTCATGCTTCTTGGACCCACAGTGTGAACATTGCATCGGCTGGAAGTTCGTGTCCGATCGATCCTGCGGTCCCGCAACCCCTTGGTGTGGTGACTGCGAGTTGCCTTGATTCTGGCAATCAGCTTTCACGGCAAGGTAGATCGGACGCAGATCACCTTCCGGTTCCAACCCACTGACTTCCGACTTAGACTCGCTGAGGTCTTCCATCGAATGGATCGCTCTAACCGCACGAGCTGGTTTCGAGAGAGCCGAGTGATGTGGCGGTGCAGCCTTCTGGCGGAACTTGCTCGATCCGGCCGCTGCCTTCCCCTGGCAGGTTTTAGCACCAGCTGATCCGCCAGGTCACGATCGCCCAACATCTCAATGAAGTGTTCGACGTGTTCCCGGCGAGCGTTCGGCGATCCATTCTTGATCGGGAGCTTTGTTCGCATTCCAGCAACGTTCAGTCAGTGGAGATACTAGCGTGGTACTTCCTCCTATTGCTTCCTTGTGTGGTAGTACTGTTTCGCGACAGACAATCCACTTCCACAATATTAGATCAGAAATCTTCGAGCACACTCTTCCAGGTGCATTGCGTTGTCCGACTCAACTGCCGGTACCAGTTGCGGGCTGGTCCCGTGAGCAGATCGACGAAGACCAAGCACTTATCGCTGTCTGGAGCCTGATCACGGATGAACGCCGACTTCACTTTGCCGAATCAATTCCTGGCGCGATCGTCGTCGTTGTATTTCCCCGAAAAATCCTTCAGTTCCGAGATCGCGGACACTCGTGGCGCCCCCAGTCGTTGCTTCTGCGGTCGCCACCACAGCACGTCGAGGCCTGCCGATACTAAAGTCATCCAGACCGCATTCATCCGCCGGAGGTGGATCATGATCTGATCCGACCGACACCATCTTAACGTCTGGCGCATCGATCTGCCTCGGCTTCCCAAGCGACTTTGGCTGCTCCCGCGGTGGTGTCATATGTGGCTGCTCACGTGGTAGTCCTTCAAGAATCGAGACATCGCAGCGTTGAAGAACGTCTGCATGCGATCTGGCGAGTCCTGGTCCGTTGCTAACGTCGCGGAGGTTAATGGCGCGGCCGGTGGCGAGGACAGCTTCGCTTCCTTCTTCCGAGCTTCCAGCATGGTGACGCCGACTGGTCCCAGGGTCATTCTCTTCACCTCGATCGAATTGTATGATCCAGCATCCAACGTAGCCGACGCGTACTGCGATGAACCATTGCGCGGTGCTAGCATCGTTGCAGCCGGCGTGGACACTCCGATCAGAGTAGCCAGCCTTTCGAAGAGAGCGAGCGTCGCCTTTGTGATCGCGGTCAGTTCCAGGTTGAACGGGTTGTTCACGTCGAACGCTCCTGGCACAACCTTCGCCTCCTTCAGCATGCGCATCAGAAGCTTCAACGCGTCTAGCTTGTTGAGCACTTCCCTGAGCGCGGTTACGGGTCCTCGAAGATCACTGATCAGCTTCAGCCCAGAACTGGACCCTCGACCAGCAGCGCGTTCAGTCCCTTTTGGTAGAAGATTGCTTCAAGCTGACCATCGGTCCAGTTGTGGTATTGCAGAGCACAGAAAGTCATCAGATGTGGATCCAAACAACAAACACAACAATCGCCGAGTTAGTCGGCGCTTGTTGGCCTGTGCTGAGTTGCCCCCAGCGGTTCGGCCCTTCCGGGACAGTGGTGTCTCGCCTTCGTCGAGACCTGGCAACCAAGCCAATCACTCCGGAGGTCAGCTGAGTTCAGCTGCCTCCGTTCCTCCCGTGCCCTCCACCAAAGAATGGACAACGGCGCGCTAGCGCTTTTACGGGTCACCGAGGGCAAAGGCTACTCGGCTAGAAGAGT
>LGTU01000923.1:0-15241 GCA_001314425.1 Phytophthora pluvialis | reverse complement strand
AATGAGATTCTCCGAGGAGGGAAGAAGGGAAGAGCATCTGGTGCTGCATCGGTGACCTACAATGACCTGGCGAAGGTCGTGCCACCAACCTCGAATACGGTCGAGCGACTCTTTTCGCAGTGTAAGTTGGTTCTGACCCCTCAGCGGTCTTGCATGCTGCCCGCTAACTTTGAAATGTTGGCGTTCCTGCGCGTGAATCGCGACTTGTGGAACGCGACTTCTCTTCTTGCCGCCGAGTAGATGGCATTTACCTGAGGTCGAGTAATACGCAGCTGCAATATACTGATATTGGCCCAGTTATTATTATTGTTGTGCTTCGTATTGCCGTTATTACTACGCTCTACCTGCCCTCGCAGTACAATAGAATACGGTATTGTCGGACCCCTGGGCACAACTCCTTCGCGTACAACTTCAGTGCAGCGGGAAGCACATCCGTTGGCAAGATTTCCCAACATGTAGGCAGCGCTGTACTTCTGGCCGTCCGTACCATGCCGCAGAAGCACAGCGAGTGGCGTAATGATTCCTTCACGGGAAAGCTCCGCGCAAAGCGTGTCATCATCCATCGTTAGGCATCCCAGGATGCACACGGCAATGTGTTTTTGGTCCTCAGTGCCTTCACGAATCAGTGCCGTGAGTGGTGCAACAGCTCCTTCACGTACAATCTCGTCGCCGCAACCCTCGCTCTTCTCAACAAGATATCCAAGTAAACGTGCAGCAAAAGTCTTATTGTCGTCGGTCCTGGCTCGCAGTAGGTAAATAAGTGGAGCGATTGCTCCTGCTTTCACAATTTCGGCAGCGTTAGTATCGCTGTTCTTGGCAATACTACCCAGAACTTCCGCTGCACAATAGATTTGAGCATCCGTTCCTGCTCGTAAGAGAAAAAGCAGTTACGTAATGACCCCCTGACCCACGATTTCAGTGCAGATTTCGTCGCTTATACTTGCGAGTTTCCCGATCGCGCGTGCTGCACTCAGTTTCTGATCATCCATTCCCTCTCGTAAAAGTGCGACGAGGGGAGCGACAGCTCCTTCACGCGCTATTGCAATGCCGTTTGCAGTACTCCCAGCAGCCAGGTTCCCCAGAGAATAGGCTGCGTAACACTTTAGTGCACTCTTTCCCTCACGCAGCATTGCAATCAGCAGTTCAGTAGCTCCCTCACGTATGATGGCAGCACAATTTGACTTACTATTGGAGGAAAGCGATCCCAGCAGATACAATGCCGAATGCTTATGAATGCCTGAACCCGTTCTCACGAGCTGTATCAATGGTGCGACAGCTCCTTTCCTGCTATCACTTCACTGACGTTGGTACCTGAAGCGAGATGACCCAGCGCATATGCCGCTCGATGCTTGTGCTCACTTGTACCAACCAAAAGTAGAGCCGTAAGTAGGCCGACAGCACCTTGCTCCACAATATCACCTCTCGATGCCTCCATTAGCATTGCCACATTCCGTAGAGCTTCCGCGGACCACAATTTCTGAGCGTCACTCCCGTTTTTCAGCATTGCCACCAGCAAAGGGATGATACCAGATCTCACCAGTTCACCTGCATCCCCCTTTGCAGCAACGCACGCACACCGTACGGCGGCTTCGGTCCTTTCAACACCCGAGCCATTCTGCATGCTATTCACTATCGACGCAAATTCTTGCGTGGCGGTATCTCCAACGCAATCCCGAAGTGCGTTCAGCTCCAGCTCGGTCAGTTCTTCGTCGGCTATCGCCGACCACGCCAGACACTCCAAGGCGTACACTTTAGTCAAGTAAGTGCGACCATTTCGCACCAAACTGGTCAACACCTGGACGCCGTTCAGCTTGTACAACAGCGCACGGTTGCCATCATCAACGCAGGCTTGAACTAGTCGTAGCAGCAGCTGCTCCCATCCCACAGGATCCCCACCAGTGATCTCATTCAACAGACCTGCCACAAGGTTTATGCCATCCGAGTGAGAAGAATAAGTTTGGTTGGAAGCGGCTGCTGGCATCGGGAGATGCAGCCCCACTGCCCCTTTAGTTAGCGCCTGGAATTGTGCAAGCAGGGCCTGCGTGTTGGCGAATATGGCCCGCATCATCACTTGGCTCACCTGGCCGTCCGCTCTCCATTCCTGCTTGAACTCCATCATGCTGGCCATAGAAGCGAGGCTGAGCATCTTGAACAGCATCTCGATCTCCTCGTAGATCGGCGCCAGTGCATCCATCACCGTCCGATGTCCCAGAAGGCGGTTCACCAGCTTTTCATCGCGATAGTGCTGCAGGTACGTCAAGTACTTGAGCAGCATCTTCTTGTACTTGTCCACGGGTTCACTCGACGGCAATTGACCGTTCTTGTCCATCCTCTCGAGCTCTTCGAAGATCGTCTTGAGTCGATCGTGGAGTTTCTCGCACGCTTCTTGGCCTTCAGCCACTTCCGAGCACAGATTCTTGATCAAAGACAGCACCTCCAGAATCGTCTCCGCGCCGGGGATCATTAAGTCGAGTACGAAGCTCATAGCAACAACGAAGAGGGAGAACTCTTTCGACGGGGTTCGTGGGTGTGCGAGAAGAAACTTCAACAGTGATAGAACCGGAGCTCGCCACCGTCAGCATCAACGACACCGCCCAGAAATAGCAAGAACTATACCATTGTTGGACGGCGTCAGCTTCTCGTAGGTATTGGCGGCTTGCCACCAGGAAAAAAGGCAACCTATTTTAATATAGAAGCTCCTTTTTGAAATTAAACTGCCTTTTTGAATTATATGAACTTTGATAGAAGTGTCATTTTTTTTGGCGGGAAAACCACCACAAATCCAAAAGGCGCCGTTCGAAATGGCGGTTGCCAGTTCGTACGTTTCCTGGCTCAACAAGCGCGAGCACAAGATCGCCAGGCCACCACTGAAACAGGACGTCATGTACACTCTATCGCCGTCCACTATGCCGCCCAAGAAGGCGGCACCACTGCCGCAAGATGGCTACGAAGCTCCTCAGCCAATTGTCAAATTCCCGGAGACGGAGACGCCACGGAAGAGGCCACGAGAAGTTAAATCGACTGCCTTCAAGCTGGAGACACTACGCTCCATCAAGAGACGACTAGAAAACAGTTGCACGTCGAGGAAGCGACGTAGAGAAGATGCTAGAGACGTTGAATCTAGAGTCGTCACACAGACCAGAGGCTCCAAGCAAGAGAACCAGAACAACAATCCCCCCGTGGTGCTACTAGAGGAGTCGAGCTACTGGCTGGCAGTGCAGAAATTCTCTCAATTAACCTAGTGTGAAAAGAAGGATACAAATTGGATAGTAGAGTTGATAGCTACAGGTCAGCAGCGTCAAGTGACTGGGACAAGCGACGGAGGAGGCGGGCGGTGGCCTTGGGTTTCTTCGAGTTGTGGTGTCTGGTCGCTGGTTCGGATGGTGAGACTTTGTGGGTTGCGGGCCCGGACCGGAGAAGAACCATTAGAGACCCCTTGCCTCCCTCACGAACGATTTCAGAACGGTTGGCGTCGCTGGTGCTGGCGACATGCCACAGTGCTCGAGCTGCGGCTTCTTGTTGAGACTTCGAGCCATGTTTGACAAGTGCGACCAATGGGGGGATGGCTCCTTCACGTGCTAATTCAGCAGCGTTTTCCTCGCTGGTGAGGGCGAATTTCGCGAGTGCGTACACGCCATAGTCGAACCTGGATTGGAACAGCGCGACGAGGGGTGGAAGAGCCCCAGCGAGAACGATCGCAGCAGCATATTCAGCGTTACATTCTGCCAGAGCCGAGAGAGCGAACGCGGCACTTTCCGCTTGACTTCGGGTATGAGATTGCAGGAGACAGACCAGTGGAGCAATGGCTCCAGCGTGAATAATTAACTCGCAGTGTTTGTCGTCGGCAAGAAGCGTCAGGAGATCCAACGCAATCTCTTTCTGATCGTCCGAGCCATCTCGTAGAAGAACAAGAAGCCGTGGGATCGCTCCTTCAGCTACGATTTCCGCACGATGGTCTTCATTTCCAAGAGCAAGACTCCATAGCGTACGAATCGCCGGGTCCAGTACATTATCTGCTCGTGGTTGAACGAGTGCAACAAGTTTCGAAATCGCTCCATCATTTGCTGAAGCGGCAGTGGAAAGACGAGACGAAGGTAGCTTGGCTGTTCGCGTTTCGTCCCAACGTTTCCCAGTGTTGGTCTCTTGAACGCTGCCGATCCCGTTTTCATACACTTCGGCAGCAGTACCTGGAATTGATTTCCGCTGGGGGTCCATACCCTTGCTAGTATTTTGAATGGAGCGAGCAGCAACCGAGAAGTCTAGCTACAGTTGAAATACGAGCGAACGGTGGTGAACTGCAATGGACTGTAAACTGGCACCCCAAAGATGAGAGCGGCTGGAGGACGAGACAAGTATAATAAGAGTACACGATAAGATGCCAACGTTGGAGTATGCAATGTGTTGCCAGTGTTCATAAATAGCACCAACCCAAGCGGGATTCGGTCAGTCGCGGCCAATTAATTGCTGAAGTATCCAGCTTTCTTCAGAGCAGGATTTTTAAGAAGATGGCCACAGGACCGACGAATAAAATAGCAACGCCAAGCATTCATCCAGCATGATCACCAGGTTGCGTGCATACTTTGGGTTTCTGGGATCACTACCGATCGAGAGACTCGCTAGAGTAAACGCCGCGTTTTCCATCTGAGTACGAACCAGATCCCCAAATAATACCATGGCTCCCCGGCCGAGAAAATGCCAGCGTCGACACCAGCTACACAGCTAAGAGGCTCTGCAAAATCATGTTGAGAAACAAATGTACCTCCTGCATGGATCAAGCATTTAAAGAAAAAACAATGCTCTAGAGACACGCTCGACTTGAGCATATTTCAACGGGAAAGGTTTTGTTCTACACGCGCTCGTAGGTTCACGGTAATCTGGGCACATAGTATACAGATTGGCGAGACCTTAGCAAGCCTGTTGCTAACGTCTTCATTGACAATGGACGAAAGTGTTACTCTCCTGAAGAACTCGCGAATAACGACGGCCCTGAGAGCGTGGAGAGCAGTAAAAAAAGGTTTTCTACCACCGCTGGTGCATTTTCTTCGAACCAACACCGATTGACAGAAGGCGTGGGCCACGACCGCTATGATCGATGGTATCCGTGCTGCTATCGCTCGTGAAGGGCAGCCGGTCCACAAATGATTTAGCGGACCTCTGCCCCAGCACCGACACAGTGACAGTCGAAATCGTCCGTGAAAGGTGCCAGCGCACCACTACCAGCCCTAGTTCAAATGGGAATCGACGGACAGAAGCGAACGTGCTGACCCACCGGGCGAGCAGCAACCTGGCGTCCAAAGCCGACATCGCGAAACCAGGCGTACATGCGCTGCATTGGTGAGTCTTGTTCGTACTGAAACGGATGGCCAGAAGATCTGGGGCGCACACGTTTTAACGGACCTCGCTCCGAAAGTCCGGTTGATGATGACGGTGCGATTTGGAACGGCCGAGCAGAAGATCTGGGCGTCCAAAGCTTCGTCGCCGGCAAATGGCTTGGTTATCATTAAGCTGCCACGTTTACGAGATTGAATATGTTGAAGATCCTCTTAAGTGCGTGATGCACAGTGTGCATTGCACAATGCACAGATGAAGTGAAGCACGATCTTGGCGACTGCAGTCGCTCGACTACCGAGCCGACTCCAGTATAGTCGAACAGATTGGTAGAGCCGCTGCTTGAACAGGTTTTGTCAAGACAGCGTTAGCCCCTTTTGCAGCTGTTGAAGACGGTGTGTCGTTCTTAGGATTTGGATCTCTGTGAAGTGTGGACGATTGCAGCTCCTCGATGTCCGTGGACCAGTCGAGCCTCTCTTGGCATTCGCACAGATTGCGGATGTGGTGTCGACGGTGATAGCGGTCGGGACAAATGAGGAACTCGAACGCAGGGTCGGGCTTGGACACGACGAACTGCGAGGCTTCGGGCTCGAGCTCGGGCTCAGTCGTCTCCATGCTCAAATGGCCGAATATCGGATAACCTAGCATCGAGCATACATGTTTTAAACATACAACATAATACTTTTAGAAAACAAACAATTAAAATTAAGAACGAGGAAATGACCCAATCTTTCCGAGACGCGCCCATTTCGGTCACAATATCTTTATCTTAATTGAACGGGCCTTTGATAATGGAGCTGCCATTGTATTTTCATCAAAGTTTTCCTTTCGAGACTACTTCTCAGTTGCTTGCAAATGTCAACGCTGCTTTCTAGCATGCCTTGCCCTCGGAGCCATCGCGAGGAATGTACCAGCAGTGCTTGGTCGCCACACCGCCAATCGTCATGTCCGACCACTTCTCCGTGAACTTCCACTTGCTGTCCACCGTGTGGTACTGCAGCTTCAGCCAGTCCTTCGACCCCTCCACCGAGAAGAGACCGTACTCGTCGCCCGTGTACGCCCACTCCTTCTTCACATACGGGGTCGCAAACGCCGGAATGGTACTCGCGAACTCCTTCTTCATGCCGCCGCCAGCACCATTCTCGACGAAGTGAACGCGCAGCGACTCCGAATAGTCGTGCTTCTCGCCGTGGGTGTGGCCGTAAATGAAAGCGTGGATGCCGGTGCCGTTCAGTGCGTCGAACCACTTGTGCATACCGTCCTCCTTGTAATGCTGCACCGGGCTGAAGTGACTGTTCACGATCTTCCACGTCGCGGTCGATGCCTTCGCCTGCTTGGCCAGCTGCGTACGCGAATCCTCAGCCCACTCGACGAACTTGGCTATGCACGTATCGTACATCTTTTTGTCGCCACCACAGCAGTATTTGTCTCCACGAACGATGCTGCCGCATCCGCTGTTGTCGTCCTTAGCGTAGCCGTAGCACTGGCAGCACACGCCGTGAGAACCGGCGATATCGGCATCGTTCATATCGACATTGAAGATGTCGATGCTCACACCGGTGGCAGCGTCCTCAATGCGACGCACGTAGAAGCGGTCTTCTAGAGCCCAGCGGTCATCGTTGGGGCTCGTGTATTCGGCCTGGTACCGGAACTTGTTCTCGAGGCCTTGGAGCATTTCCGCCGTGCTGTTGCATTCGACGAGCTTGTCGCCGACGTTGCAGACGTAGTTCGCGCCACCGTAGTCATGGTTACCCATCACGTTGACCCATGGCACGTTCTTGATGTTGTCTCCGTTGTACCGAGCCTCGTACGTCGTCGCGAAACGTGAGTCACGGCTCTCGAGACTGTCGATGCCCGTCCAGTAGAAGCTGTCGCCGTGACCGAGAACTGCCTTGGGCTTCACGGCGGTGCCGGCTTGGATATCCATGAGCTTTCCCACCACTTCTTGAGCGTGCAGATCAAAGTTGTTGTACGTGCCGCTGCAGCATGAACCGCTCTCCAGGGTTTGACCCCAGTCACCAATGGCGTAGGCGGATACAGCGTACTTGGACGAACCTGGATCCGATGTCGTGTTGGCAGCACTCGAAGCGCCTACCATAGCGAGCAGTACGACAGCGTTGACCAGTTCCTTGCAGCTCTGCATTCTTCAGAGCTTCTCTCTGTTAGACTGGGTTACTCAGGTCGAAGCGAATTGAATAATGAAGCAGAGATGCCTCCGGCGCGAGACAAAAGCAGCAGACAACCATATGGCGGGCGCCTTCTGATTGCCATCGCAAGCGGCGTAGCCCAGGATACACCACGTGATGGGGTGAGCGAGCAGATCGTCCGAGCGCTGGTGAAGTGCCAGCCTCAACGGTTCAAGTCGCTCTGCACCACCAGCAGTGAGAACGGATGGATTCTAACTGCCCTATAAGTTTGGCCGCTCTGGTGTATGTACTATTCTAATTTCTCAGAAGTGTAGTAGACTCTGCCGAAGCACGTGCTAACCTACTAGTACCTACTTTTACATGGCCAAAGAGGTTTTCGAGCAGGAGACAACCCTACAACGAGCTGTCTGTGGTCACCTCTACTTCCTCGTCATCAAAGTTTGCGTTATCCGCCACAATCGCGGACTTGGAATCGCCGGTTACTTGGTCGCACAGACCATGTTCCTGGAACCCCAGCTGCGCTGTAATACTGAAGTATACTCAGGGAAATCAGGCTGTCTGGCCGAAGAAGCTACAATGCAGCTGAGGATCGCTCAACAAGGACGACGAGATCGAAAGCTGTTTTTTTTTTGCTCATCTGTAGCAGAATTTTGCAGCTTGGTGTTCATCGCTTGTCGAGCAACAACATACGTGCGCAATGTCACAACGGCACGGACATCACGGCTCATCATTGACGAATCGTCAAGATCCCATCCCTGTTCTTGTGGGCCAGATAGCGCTACAGTATCAGAGATTATTGCTCAAGACAAGTTGAAGGCGATAGCAAACCTCGATTGGCCTCAGGCTTGCGCTTCCACGCCCATAAGCAGAATAATCGAACCGGTGCCTTCCAAAACCTACATAAAACGGTTTAATCACTGGGGTTAGGGCGTATGAAACTTCCTGATGAAACTGGAATTGTTTGGTGAGACCAAAACATGGTATCACCAAACAATTCATTTAATCACCTTTTATCAGGTTTAATGCCTCTTGATTATTGTATGCGATCGGGGTCGCGAATCCCCCCCCTCTTGATCCTGTCATTTCAAGATTGGCCGTCTCCATCACTGGCGCCTCAGCTTTCGACCAAGACGATGGGTACGTTGCCCGGTTGCCCCCTGTGTTATTGGGCGTACTAACTAGTATTTGTGCGTCCCTTTACGCCTGAAACCCGTGATCTGGGCCAAAGACATACAAAGGAAGATCGAGGTCGAGGGCGGGGTCCATACCTCACACGACGGCCTTGACCAAGGCGAGGATGACGACGCCCTAGACGAGGTAGTTGAGGAGGCAACGGGGGTTAGTGGAGAGCAAGGAACCACTACGACTGCGGCTACGCTGGCACCCCCACGTCGTCGGGTGCATACTGGCGACGACGCGGTCAATGTTGACGAAGGAGAGAGGGTCGGCGCCGATTCCGAGCCAGAGAGCCAAGAAGACCTCGACAACGACATTGGCGACGCCGTTGCGTCACCTTCCCCTCAGCGCGCTGACGACGCGGTTAGTCAGTACGCGCAGCGTTCCCCACCCGTGACGCCGAACACACAAGTACCCGGGACCATTATGACGAGCATCGGGCCCATCGATGCCAGCCTCGCCTCGCATTATGACTTCTCTACGCTCTCAGAGGACGATGAGATTCCCGTCGTCGTTGCTGGAGGCAACCAGGACACCGCTCCCAGACAGCCCGCAAACGAAGACTCGCGCCCTTTGTCTGTAACGGAGGCCTCCACCGACAAAGATATTCAGACCAGGGATCGGAAAATACAATGTTTTATTTTACGGAGGATCCCTTGCATAATAGTAACTGCAATACGATAAGTAACAATAATAATAATTGAGCAATACCAGGAATATATTGCCCCTTGAGTTACCCTTTCTCGCCACTACCACTCCCTCAGGGATTCTCACTCACTCGGTGTAGTGTCCACAAGCGTACCTGCATTCCACATGTCGTTGTTAACACGAAGGAAAGTGAGCATCTCGAAGTTAGCATCAGCCAACGTCCACGCTAGATCAGGTTCGACTGTGAGAACAGTCGCTTCTTCGACTTCGTTTTACTATGGTCATTTTATTATGGCGTTTATGGTAGTATATTGGGAATTATTGCCCAATATTTGTATTTACTTTTTGCTGTTTGGGCCAATAATAAAGTGTCCCCACTATTGTACTGATTATTGCCTCACATTTTTTTTTTCCGATCCCTGATTCAGACGCCAGTGCATCGTTCACTTCAAGTTACGGCAAGCCAGCAACGCGTTCAAGCTACCCCAGCACCCAATGGGCCACCGGGGCCATCATCTTCACGCTCGTCTGGACGGCCGCGTGGCGCCCAGCGCGACCGCATTCCTACGGTCGCTTCACCCAATGGACCTACACTGCAGAGAGACCCCCGCAGAGCCAATACAGACGATCGAGAGGTGACAAGCAACCCGAACCTACGCGTATCGAGCAACCGATTTGGTGGAGAAGACCTACGTGTGCGATAACGTAGATTCAATGACGAGAGGAGTGCTGCACGACAACGGCAAGCGCCCCGCATCTGAAGCATCGATGGGTGAAGGAACACCAGCAAACGCTTCGTATGCCAAGTCGAAGCGTGTCCGAGCCAAGCAGCGACTAGATGACATGCAGAAAGAGTTCAATGCTGCAGAGGGACGACAGTCGGCTGCCGGTGGCGACATGATGAAGCTTCTACTTTTTTTTTTTCAAAACGATAGCGATCGTCGTGCTGAGGCCGACGAACGCCGCTGACGGGCAGAGCGCGAAGAATGTCGCTGGGCAACGTCGGCTTCTAGAGGCAGAAGCTGCCCGTGACCTTCGAGATGATCAATGCTGCATCGACACGGCACGTGAAGCCAAGTTGGAGTTAGAGCGAGAAGAAACAAACGTCGTTACGAGGAGCGGCAGGCACTCGAACGAACCGAGGCACCGACACGAGCAGCTAATCATGGTACTCACGAATGGGCAGAAGAAGAATTGACGTAGCTGGAAAGCGGAATAGGAGACGAGAGAAGGTGAGAGAGATTGAGTGGTATTTATACATCTGGTACATTTAACGATTGTCTTCCCTGTCGTACACGAATGTAGTGCGTATCTGGCTGATCACCACGGTTCGCACTCGATAGTTTGCCAACCTGAATAAGTTGTCAAGACGCAACTTGCGTTTGTCCTTATCGTACGGAAGCGGGTGCATCAACCTACGAAACACCTTCTCTACGGAGTCCATGCCCCACTCTGCGGCTTGACGCACAAACGTGATAGCTCCCGACTTACGATGGGCCGCGCTGCGGAAGGCGACTTAAATATCCTTCCTTCAGAGGTGTCATAATGCGATGTCATCTCCGCAGGGGAACGCGCTGTCAGCGATTACACCGTAGCCACAGGTGCTTGTATCGCATGATAAGGTTTTTGATATGCAGTCGAAGTGTTGAGTTTGATTCTAACTGTTTGCTCGTGGTGCAATTCGCCGCCTGGCACAGAAGTAGCTCCAACGCCTCGTCGAAACCTTGCTAAGTCGTTTTCAGCGGAGATTGATTCCAACAGCAAGTATAACCCGTCCGGGAGTGAGAACAGCGCTCACAGTAGTCCCAATGAAGATGAGGAAACGAAAGAAGAACCGACAGGGGGGGGGGGGCTGGTGCATAATATGCATATATTATATGGGTAAGCTTATCATGTACGGACTCGATAGTGGTACACGTTACTGATCTATATCGTGATGTCATTGTGCGCAGATGACCCAAACATCGTGCTGCCTGGTGAAAATCGGGATGACTATGGTGGCTTGGATTCGGACGAAGACAACGGAGCAAAATCGGTGTACGAGGACAAATATGACCTTGGCCCTGGCGAACCTGCTGATGGAGTTGCTCCTGATCTTCTTTTCCAGCGTGGACTGCTCGAAGCTGTGGGTGGAGTGGCCGAGATCGCACGCGGCAACGTGCACAAGAATGTATTGACTGACATGAAGTACAATGGATGGAGTGAGCCGAGTAATGAAGAGCCGTATCCCTACATGCACGAGCCTTATGAAGCCCGACGTGTTGGATGGACGAAAGAGGGCTACCCTGGTATATACGATGGTGACAGCGGACCTTCTGCCGAGGCACTTGTTGCCGCTGCAACTGCGTCGGGGGCATTCTTCCGCTTTGCTCCACCCAAACTTTGGGAGGATATTGCTGGCTCAAGTGACGACTACTTCTATGAGAATCTCGACTTTCGTGCCGCAGCGCAGCACGCAAAGCAGCAATCCCGCCACCGAAAGCACCTCGATTTCCAAGTGCTGTCAGCAACTCTGATCCACGGGCTACTACCGATCGCGCTTGGAAACTTCGGCCAGTCATTGACGTGCTCAAGGAGACGTTCCAAGCAAATTTCACGCCGCCACCGGTAATGGCGTTTGATGAAGCTATGCTGACGTCGAGGTCGACCTTCAACCGAATGCGAGTTTTTATGAAGGACAAGCCTCATCGGCGGGGAACCAAGCTATTCATGCTGTGTTGTTCACGGAGTGCCTACTGCCTCCAGTAAGGAAGAGCGTGCCATCGACACGCTTTTTTTGTGGTTCTGAAGTTCTCTTATCGTGTCTACAAATCTATGCTTTCGATATTATGTCTGATACAGGTTCGAAGTCTACTGTGGAAAGCTTCAGATGCAGGATAATAACACTCCGCCGGACGAGAAGTCAGGACCGATGGAGAACAATTTCTTCCAGAAGGAGCAGAAGAAGCTGGTCCAGTACATGATAACCGCTTTGGAGCCGGAGGACTTTCGAAGTGCGACGAAGAAGCGGTTGGTATTAGAGCAGCACAAGGACCTGAGGAAAGATGTCGTGAATTGCTATAAGTGGATCTTGGGATTGCTTGTGGCGTATCTGCAATGGAACCCGCCAAGCGCCAATTCGTACCATGCTCCTAACCGCCCACGGATTGGAGCATCTCATACAGGGGCAAGTGGTTATAGCCGTCGTCAACCTCCTTCGCGACAGCCACTTCCATCAGCACCCCATTGGAGGAAATCTGAGAAAGAACCATCACACTCCGAGTCGTCACACACAGAGTCGAAACCCGCTTCGAAGTGCCTGAAGTGCAAGTCGACAGAGCATCGGGTGAGGCAGTGTCCTCATGTGCAACCAGCCGAACTCGACGGACTCATCTCAGCTTGGAGGGTGTCACGTGTACGTACGTAAGTCAGGGTATTGCCGGACATAGCTGTGGGCGCTGCAGAGGCAGTGAAAAAGCACAGGATGCGGGACGAGGACGATGGCACAGCCGCTGCACATATCTACGGTCTAACCGTGAATGCTTCACTTCTTGACTCAGGAGCTGACGATTCTCTGGTGAGCAGTGGAGTGGTGACCAAATTGACAGCGCTGGGATGTTTCATTGCTATCAAGCAGTGTGAGCCATTCCCTCCGTATCCTGTTGGAGGAGGGATTGTGTCTGTCTCACGTAAGATTCGGTTCGATGAAGTGACGTTGGAAACCCCAGCCGGCCCCCTAATGCTTCGAGGGCTCGTGTGTTGAGTTGATGAAGAGGACACGTCGCTAGCATTGACGATTAGCCATCTGGTGATGAAGAGCCTGGGGTATTCAACTCCCAAACGCTTAGCAGATGCAAAGGCGCACAGTGACGAATACCATTTTGGGGACCTGGACAGCACTAATGACGCTGCACCAAAGTTTGCTAAAATGCATGCGATCATGCATGATAAGACACAGGACTATTTGGAGGCTGATGAATATTGACGAGCTCGTGACGACACCAACGTTATTAGCTGTCCCAGAGTACGAGCAGATGCAGGCCACAGTAACGACCAAGGTATTGAGGCGCGAAAAGCCTGACTTCCAGCATTCAGTGTTGATCGGCTTGAGCAGCTCCTCACTCGTTACATCGATGCTTTCCGGCTCTCCATTGGCAGCGACCCGCCTGTCAAGGTGCCTCCACTCAATGTGATGCTAAAGGACGGCACCAGGCCTGTTATGGTGAAAGCTCGCTGGTACCCGCCTCTGTACCGCGAGTATTTGGACAAGCACATCGATGAGCTGTTTAAACACGGCTTGGCGTAAGTTAATCACCGCAGTCGGTGGGCTTCCGCTCCACGAATTGTTGCCAAGAAACAGCCTGGGGACTATCGCATAACTGTCGATACTAGGGCGGTCAATGCATTAACGGATCCCATGATGTGGCCAATGACGGATCTGGAGGCTGATCCAGTGCGTGTTGAAGGCTCGGAAAACTACTTTACGCTAGACTAGTGCCGTGAATATTGACAATTGCCACTGTACGGACAATCGCAGGAGCTTTTCACCATTATTACTCATTGGGGCATGATACCGCCTACACGAGTACTTATGGGGTCCTCTGATTCGGTTGCGTTCTGCCAAGGCGTGGTGGAACAAATTTTTGGGCCGCTGCTCTGTCATGAAATTCTTGCGTGGCTGGATGGCATATTGGGGTATGCGAATACACCCGCGCCGCTCATGACCGTACGTGAGCATGTGCTAGCACTTTGCGAGCAGTACTGCCTCAAGTTACATTCTGCGAAGTGTTGCTTTACACGCGAGAGGCACTGTGGTGTGGAAAATTCATTTCTGCATTAGGCGTTCGGCATAACCCGGAGCGGATTCAAGGACTAGTGAGTTTACCGCCTCCGCGTACCGCTGGCGATCTACAACAGTTTATTTGCGCAGTGAATTGGATGCGAAACAGCATGCCGAACTACTGGACGCCTACCAAAAATGCATTAACTGGCCGACATACATGCAGCAGATAAGCCAGGCTTATTCAAGATATATGCTGACTTATCGCTTGAAAGCTCCACCACAAATGCCTTACAACCGCAGTCTGCGTCCAAATGATACTGTCCCAAATCAGGTCATTGCAATCGAAGCTTGATGTTACGTGAGGATGTACCCTTCATTTTCCCCGGACACCCCTGGCGCCGTACACCTTCTAGATGTCATCACTTTGGTTTATACTGTACAGGTCGGACATGGCTGACGATGACTCGGAGGTCCTGGTCCTCATTCTGGCGGTGTTCTCGGCAAAGCAAGGCGAGGGGCTGCGCGAGGCTCGACGGCATTCTGGTGGAAGAGGCGTGGCGGATCGCCATGCGTAGCCGACACTACTTGACGACTCGGTGCCTGGATACTCCAAGCGACTCGGCGTGGGTGATGCTGTACAAGTACGGCAGCGACGTGAACTTCCTGAACGCCACAAGCTTGACCAGGTATAGTACTACCTGTGGTGACGGACTGAATCGCTGTACTGAGGCTATATCTAATGCACGTGTGCAGGTCTGCGTTCCACCAGTTACTTCGCATGTTTTTTCACTACTACTACATCCCGCGTTCAGTATCGAGAGGCCGCCCACTCAAGCTACGCAACCTACCACCAGAACCTCGGGCTCGTCTTGTGCTTCTACGTCGGCTCAACGGAACAGAGCACCCTGTGCATGTTGTTCGGTGCTCCGCCCAGCACACTGTTGAGGACGCTACGCCGAGCTGAAGAGGCACTGTCCATGGCTCTAGAGGGCTACGCTCCGGCAAGAATCTCATGGCCGGCTCCAGCTCGTCAGGCGAAATTGGCAAAGCTGGTAGAAGCCCGTGAGCCAATTCTCAAACATACGTTTAGCTTCATTGACGGGAAGAACCTGAGGGTACGCACAACAGCTCTTCTGAAGCGATGCGAACTGTGCGATGTAAATAATGTGTTGTTACTGAT
>LGTU01000922.1:0-14757 GCA_001314425.1 Phytophthora pluvialis | reverse complement strand
CGGCGACGGCGACGACGGCGCAAGCAGTGGTGCAGCAGCCAGCGACGTCGACGTCGTCGCCATGGACGTAGACCAAGGTGCCCGCCGACCGCAGCCGTCATGGCAGCGTGTCGGCGGCAAGCGTCGTCGGCTCAACACCGGCGGCGATGAAGACCCCCGCGAGCTGGCCGAGCTTGTGCTGCTCGACGAGGACGAGGCCCAGGACCCCAACCCGACGCTCACGCCACCCACGGCCAGCGCTCATCAAGGCCCCGTCCTCGCCGTGTACGTGCACGACGCGCCGCGCTTCACGTGCACGCTGTGCACGTACACGGCCGCCAGCTTCGCCTCGCTCAAGCGCCATCGCGACTCTCGGCACCGCCGCACAGCCTTCCTGGACAAGTTCTCGGCGGGCTGTGCGTGCGGCACGCCCTTCAGCTCGAGGCTGGCAGCAGCAAGTCACGCGCAAGCGTGCGCCAGTCTCTTGAGCACCAACTCGGCAACGGCTGCGTCAGCAACAGGGATATCAAGCCTCACTACTGATGCAGCCAACGCCACCGCTTTGGCGGCCACTGCTGTGCCCGGACTGCCCCGCCAAGTACTGCCGGAGCTCGCTGTGTCCCCCCCGCAGCCGAGCTCCCCCGACGTTGAAGTGCAGGCAGCAGGTTCGACGCCGAGCGCGAACCGCTGGGGCTCACCGCTCCCACGTATGGTGGTGGCCTCCAGGGTGGCAGACCGCCTCAGCGCCCTGCCACCGCCGCGCTGGGGCTTGCCGCTCCCGCGAGCGACGATCGCCTCGCGCATCGCGACAAGACTCGCCGCTGAACCCGCGCCGCGCTGGGGCCCTCGGCTTCCACGCAGCGTGGTTGCGTCCCGGATCGCCGACCGGCTGCTGCCTCCACAGCTCGACCTCACGGCCACGGATGAAGAGACCAAGGAGAGCGAGCCGCCGGGCGATGCGACCGGGACAAGCGACGAGGAGACCAAGGAAAATGCCGGCCAGGACGACGACAGCGGCGAGTGGCTCCTGCGCTTCGACGGTGCCTGCCGAGCCAACCCCGGCCCAGCCGGCGCCGGCACAGCGCTGTTCAAGCCCAGCGGCTCGGTTGTGTGGACGTGCTCCCACTACATGCCGAGCCGCTCCGAGACCAACAACACGGCCGAGTACACGGCACTGCTGGTCGGTGTGCGGGCCGCGGCGGACCATGGCGCCACCAAGCTGCGGGTCGAAGGCGACAGCACGCTGGTGATCCAGCAGGTGCGGGGCATCTTCGCCACAAGGAGCACCCGGCTGAGAGCGCTGCGCAACCACGTCAAGGCTGAGCTCGCGCGGGTGGGGACCTTCTCGCTCCACCACATCGACCGCCAAGCCAACGGACATGCCGACCGCCTCGCCAACCGCGCCCTCGACATGCGCAGGACGACGAGGGAGTGCGGCGTGCACTCGACCGGCGAGGGTTGCACCGACACGCCAGCTGGCGAGCCAGCTTCGCAACTGCGGCCCGTGCCATCGCCAGCCGGAGGAGCGGATGTGGCGATGGAGGACGCCGCCGCGGACTACGACGACGAGGACCTCGCCGATATCGACGACGGCGAGATGTACGCGCCCATGCGCATCGGCCCCGACGCTGTACCGCAGCGCCGACCCCGCCTCCGTCTGCGCCAGCTGACCGAGGAAGAACAAGAAGCTGCGGGCGAGGTGGTGGAGCGATTGGGAGCGTGATAATCCGTCTGAAAACTGGGTTTCGTCCATTTTCAGCGACATTTTCATATTCAGTTTCGGACGGCCGTTTATGCCTAGCTTGCTGGGTAGATTTGGGACAGTCCCCGAAGACTTTCACCGCTCTCTCGCGCGGCCAACTACCTTCATATTTTTTATTTTATAAATTCCTTTCGTGTGGGTGAGGCTAGCAAAACCCGCGGCAAAGAGCCTCGAGTGAGCGCCCGACGATGAGGGCAACAACAAGAAGCGCGGGACCGGGATTGAACCAGTGACCCTTCGAGCTGCAATCGAACGCTCTACCACTGAGCTACCCGCGCGTCGAACCCTAACTACCCCCTCCCCCATTTCACAAAACGCTTTTTACTGATCCTACACATACAACAGTCGCCTGCTGGGGACCCCACAGCCTTACCGACGACCTCGTGCACTCATCCAGCTATTCCGATCACTCCTACCCATACTACACATCGCATCACCTAATCACCTAGCCCGACATGTTCAAGGCAGTTCTTTGCTTTGCGCATCTGGAACGCCTCAACCGATTCATCCAGACACACACACACAGTTTCGGGGATGACCTACCACGCGAGCGCAGCCCGTTATGGCTCAAGCAGCAAAAGTCCGAGGCTGAGCCCTCAGAAGCTCGAATTCGGGCATGATCACCCAACTGAGCCAAGCCAACAGCAAAAGCAAATGCTGCCAACACACCAGTACGCGTGTTTGCCAATGGCAAGGTGCAGCTGGCCGACAGCAGAGTATCTGTGTGGGTGGTGGCGAAAGGCACTAGGCAAGCCTGCATTGTCGAGCACACGCAAGTAGTTGTCGCGGTGGCTGATGTCGTAGATAACGCCGCGGTTGCGCTTGTTCGGCATGGTCTCTTTTCCTTTCGGGGAGGCTCGGGTCACGATTTCGAATGATCGCAGCAACATATCCGGATCGCATCTTGTGATGTGTAACTTTTACAACACACTGTATCCCAAACGTACCCTGTAACCTCTCTATATCCTAATACCGTTATTGCCTGTACTTTTCCAGTTTCTAACAACGATTGGTCGTGTTTATGGCACTTAACTTCAAGAACCTTCACCGAGCTTTTCTGCCAGATTTTTCCGCGCAGCCTCAACGGTGGACTTCAACGTCTAGTGGCCTCGCTCCCACAGAGCAATCCCTGCGTCATCACTCTCTCGAGCTTATGACCATGAGCCTGACGCCAGATCTTGACGGTGCGAGCAACTTTGGACCCGCGAATTAAAATGTGAAGGTCCGACATAAAGGGTTCGACGTCGAACAAGCACGCGTGGTTAGGGAACTTCTTGTTGAACTTTTGATATGGAAGCTTGGGCTTCTTCCAGTCCCCAAAAGCCTTGATCCCTTCGAGAGAAACCTTGGTGGCGAGGTCTGCAGTAATAGGAACGGGTGTGCGGAAGTTGAGAATGTGGAACCAGTATATCTGCGCAGCCTTGGTACGGAAACCTATCTCCAAGGACGGGGTTACTATCCCCAATGCCTTCGACGATGGCTTCACAAACGACTGCCATCCACCAACCTTGGCTGGAAGCCGCTTCGGTAGATTGACTTTATCTGGTTTGGGTCCAAGCGCAGACTTCAATCGATCCAGGACTATGACATGCAGAGGTTCAGCTTCGCAAAGTGACCCTGTCGGTTTGAGATCCGATGTGGACATCGGAATCGGGACGTGACGCGACCGAGACCTCGCTACAGCACGCTCCTCCTGAGACTTCAACTCGCGTTCAATCTCCGCCATCTCTGTTGCAGTCGACATGCCATTGTCTTTCTCCTCTTCCAAACCTTCGAAAGCGCGAGGAGGGGCTGCGCCGCTAGATAATGGCAATGGCAACTCGGCTGCCGAGACTCAGAAGTCGGCGAATCTGAGCACGAACAGTGGTCGAACGCTTGGATCGACGTGGTGTACCAGAGAGAGATGACTACGAAATTGGTTCGGGGTCAGGACTTGTAGCTTGGCCATTTGCTGACGACGACCAATCCAGCGTCGACGCATCGGACACACGAGATGGAGGACGCGAAATGACAGATGAAATTGGAGAAGCAGGGCATGAACTAGGAGTCGACACCTTCAAAGGTTTGGGCAATGCGATAGGCTTTGACTTGGGTGTCAACCTGGGCGACGACTGGATTCTTCTCTTGGACTGCGAGCGAGACTTACATGTGGAATGTGGGATGGTAGGAGCCGGGCTCTTTCTAGAATGCTGGGGTGAACGAGTTTTCTTGGTCTTGCGTGGACTGCCCGAACGCTCTACTGTCACTCTGGACGGGTTCCCAAGGGATGACGAAGAAGTGGCACGAAGCATCGGCGGCGAAATAGAGATCTCTGGATCACTGATGCCTCCACGGCCACCCTCGTGGTCCGTGTCAAGCCCCAGATCCACATCTCCAGTCGTATCTGAATGGCTGACGGAATTAGAACGCTCGCCAGCAGATGAAGTGTCTCGCAGGTGATGCACTTGGCGAGCCAGCTCAAGCGCTTGAGACTTAGCCGACAAGATTGGGGTGATGTCTCGAACAGGTCTTGCACGATCTCAGTGGCTACTGGATCTAAACCCAACAGACCGACCCATAGTTCACTAACGCAGCCATCTGCAACATCAGCACAACGATATGAGAGTCCGCTCTGCCAGCATGGAACGACAAGCACAAGGTAACACCTACCTCTGGAGAGACGTAGTAGTGTGTTGGCATCCAGGTCACGATCCTCAACGAACTGTCGGAAATACCGATTGGCTTGAATAGTCTGGTCCACAGTGAACTCCATGTCCTTGAGCAAAGCACGCTGAGCCCGATCATCAGCAGCGTCACCCTTGTCAGCAAGGTGTCACTGGGGGATGCCGATATGCTTCACGCATGAGGCCAAGTCCTGCTTATAGAACTGCCAGTCACGCGTGATCTTGGCCGCCAGAGAATCACGAGAAACGTCGACAGCCTCGAGACATGCAATTATCTTGGTTGTGACTTCGCCCTGGGTGTTCACGTATGCCTACATCCTAACGTGTTGGTTGCCGCTGGTGAGACGCGCTGTTTCTGAAGCCTCGAGCACCCGCTTCAGTTTGCGATTCTCGGCGCGTGTGCGCACCAGAAACACCTCAGCTCTATGTCTGCAGTCGAAGCCGTAACTTCAGCAGCCACCCTGGCAATCTACGTGCTCTTGGCTTGGGCTTGATGGCGACCGAGTTCTTGAGAGAGATCTCGGGGGTCGACCGACAACGGCAGTGAGGTCGCCAATGGGCAAGGCCTCGGCAATCGAGCGATCGCGGACCCTGTCACCTCGGTGTGGGGAACTCAGGATTAACTGCATCAGAGAACGAGTCGCCTCATTGAAGCGAGACCCGAACACCGCCGACAGCCGCTCGGAGGTCTCGTTCGCGGCGACCATTAGCAGACCGTACAAGGCAGTGCCCTCGATGTCTGTCAACCCAGGTGCCGGAAGATGTGATGGTGTATCCATCTGCAATAGGAGCGAGCATTCAATGAGACCACTGCGACAGACGATATCAGCTACGAGAAGCGACGTACCGATTGTTAAGTGGTGACAAGAGTGGTAGCACAACTTGACGGCGGACCATCAGTGTGCGCTGACTCTGTGGCGCGCAAAGGGGCAGCAGACGGCGGTGCCGGAGCCACCGTACGCGACACCGAGCTAGCCGTATCGCTTGCTGAAGGCCCAGTCAAGCTCATTGTCGACACCTGTGCGTAAACCAGCGCAACAGCATCATTAGGATTGAGGACGTCATAACGCATGGAGTGACCCGACTCACCTCGCTGGACATCGCTGAAGGTGACTAACACGCGGCCGAAGGTCCGGGCGAAGCCAACGCGGGCACAGAGGAAGCCGACGACGCCGTAGTCTTCGAGACCGAGGCCAAGAACAAGTGGATCACGCATGACAACAATGGTTCGCTGGCGCTTGACAAACACGCCACTGTGGCGAGCGACAAAGTCTTGCCGTGGCGATGCCACCGTTGGACTGACTGATGCGGAGAGCGATGCGACGAGCTTCACTGAGTACACCAGAAACCATGACACGAGAGAAGCCGGCAGACACCACACCGCTCGCCAGCGCCGTGGTTCGCAGCGCGGTGGGGGCAGTTGTGATGTCGAACATGGCCAGAGAATGCCGCCGCCCTCGTTGCCACCGTTGGAGTCTTGAGTGTCGAGAATCCAGTTGGAGAAAGCGAGGGCTGAATGTGTGGCCAAACACTGACTAGCCCAAAACGCCCCTACAAGAGAGTGATGGTACTTGACTGAACCAGTGTGCACCACATCATGGACACAACGGACGGTCTTGACTGGTCGTATCCGGACGGTATCCGGACAGCGACCTTGCGAAACGTCGGTCAGCAGTCACGAAGACCTCGGTGGTTCCAGGAAAGCCCCGTATCGGACGAGCTCACACTAGATATTTATATGAAGCATAGGAAATGGAAAATTAAGAGATAAGCGCCTTCGTGCGCAACCAACAGAATAGCTTTTGATTCCGATCACATAAGAGTGAAGCTCAGCTGCGGTAAGTGCGGCCCCGTTTGATCGCTCGGATTATGCCTGTCGGTGGACGTGGCGGCTAGTCGAAGCGCGTGTTTATCCACCCGGCAAGGCCAAGAGAAGAAGAATCGTGGCGTGCCGAGTGCCTAGGACGTATTAGTTCGACCCAGGAGTGGTAAGGAGAGCCACCAATCAACAAACCCCGTCGGAGCCTTGCTCTGGCCCCTCGCTAACCGGCTGAAAAGTCTTGGACCCTCCATTCTGAGGGCCGGCGAAGTTACAAGAAGTGTACGTGCGTGATAGCAGCCCATCCTTGCTCGTGGCTGATGCTGCTCGAGTGCTCGGTCGTCTTACCGACGAGTCAAGGCGCACAGTATCATCTACTACACCGGTACTAGGGCAAAGTCAAGGCCTTCAGATCGAAGTTTCGCCCAATATTCGTCGAGTATTTGCGGACAGAGCGAGTGTTGTGGGTGGGAAGCACTGGTAGGCATAATTCCGACGTGTTCCTACACGGCACTGTCTCGTGATTCATCCCGCTAAAAGCCTCCTATGTGAAACCGTAAACCAAAGGGTTACATTTTCATGTTGTTGGTTCGTGAAAATCACGAACGCCACCGTAAACCCAGGATATCAGTATTACGTCAAACCGTCCATAACTAAACTAGGAGAACTACCTGGGGACCGGTAACTAGTTTAACCCTTTCGCGATAAAAGGGAGCAAAATGCCCCCTTTAAGCTGTTTCGCAAAACAAGGTTGAAATCGACCATCTTACACAAGTTCAATATAGAATCAACCGTATTTTAAAACAAGTCAGAAAAGGTGCTATAAGTAATTACATCTCCATATAAAAACTAAGTATTATACGTATTTCTCTTTTACCGACAAATCACAGGGGATTTGATGCCGCACAGGACACGGCTAGATAGTGTCCCTTCTTCGTAAAAAGGAGTCAAAGTAGAGATTCTACCT
This sequence comes from Phytophthora pluvialis, assembly GCA_001314425.1. Classification (NCBI taxonomy): domain Eukaryota; phylum Oomycota; class Peronosporomycetes; order Peronosporales; family Peronosporaceae; genus Phytophthora; species Phytophthora pluvialis. The sequence goes on along the minus strand of LGTU01000922.1, from coordinate 7,567 downwards.
GCGATTAAAGACCAATGACCTAAATTTGTACAGTATAGTTTAGGAAGGTGGCTCGCGAAAGGGTTAACACCGGTTAGTTCATTCAAGGCGTGAGTTTACCCCTGCACTCAAATGATCAGTGATATTATTTTCAGCAATGATTATACATCCATACGCATCAGTTACTTCGATCAGCCTCGTAAATATGTTCTTTGACAAGATCACATTCGCTAGGCAAAAGATACGATGCCTGGTTCGACGACTGTTTTCGGTAGCCATGGTTGACGCAGCCGAAGCGCATTCACTCTTTCCTACATAGCTCAGGTCATGGGGGTAAAAGGTCAGTCCATTCACGTGTTAAGTTTTGGACTCGAAGAGTCACACTGATGGGCGTTGGCTCGCGTACGCGGCGCCGGCCCGGGGGATGAGTCGGAGAGACCAATCCCCAATTGAGGCGGTACGTGAATGGACTGAGATTGAAACCTGTAGAAGGATGGCGTAGCTCTTATCGCAACACCACAGGCCTTCAGCACCACTAGCACACCACAAGGAGCAACACGGCGTCGAGAAACGGAGAGCCAGTCGTAATATATCCTCGATTTATTACTGAAAACGTTAAAGTTACGGAGCCACTTGGCAGAAAATCATAGTAAGCGGTTGACAGAGATCCAAAGAGGGCGGCCTGAAGAAACATCAAACGGACGGCATATGAACCAAGCCAACGGACTATCCATCGGCGCACCTGCCAGCACTAACTCCGAGCACCCGGCGACCCCAGGGTTGCCGTTACCTGCTGTCAGCCAACAACGTTACTCTCGGACTCACAATACTCGTCTGTGCAAAGAGCTACTGCGATCTAGGATGCGGCGAATCGAGATCATGGAAGAGAAGTTGGAAAATATGACAAAGTACTCACGGAAGGTGTTGCACGCTCAAGAAGAGCTCCCATGATGCTCGCCGAGGAGAAAGAGGACACAATGCGCCAGGCAGTCACAGCTGGGACATCCATCCATGATGGTGGTTACGTGATATCATACAGTGGGGTTATCGAGGAATGCTGCAACATACTGCTAGACAAGCACTAGCAGGGAACACCAACTCAATGCGGGGGAATGCTGGTTAACTGCTGCTTCATAACGCATCATATACCGTCAGCTTGCTTACTTCATAATGGTTGCAAGTAAATGTACATCGGTAGCCCCTACTGCTCGAGCGAGCTTGTTAGATCTTGTCGTCACGTCTGGTTGCGTGAGAATTATCTACATTATCTGTAGTCGCATGATGGCAACATCGTCCGGTGTAATAGCAGCCTTCGTCAAACGAAAACTATGTTTGAGCATGGCGTAAGCCTGGGCAATACAAAGCACGCCACACGACGTCCCATCGGGCTGTTTAGGCGTGTCCAGCCAGATTCCATCGGCTTCGACAGGTTCGTCGGTAAATGGCATTGTCTTGCTATGCCAGTCGCGCAGAAACTTAGCCACAGTCTCTTCGTATACAGCTTCCATAGTAGCTCGATATGCTTTGGTGCATAATGGTTCATAGTAGTATGAAATGATAGTGTGGGGCTCTTGCCGGAAATCCAGCTGAGCAATAATGACCCTCCAATGAATATTGCTCAGGTGGGCCGGTAGCACAACGTAGTGGAACCTCGAAATGCGTTCGTCTGGTGGACTCGCACATCCCATCGTTGGGGCGTATGAATCCAAGGCATAGCAGTCGCTCAGTGCATTGCAAATGCAACGAAGACTAAAGTCAAAAATCACGTCGCTTAGCATTCGATCCCGTGCCAGCATGCCAACCAAGTGTTCTACCTAGACTGTGCCTTCACCGCTTGACATCCGGGCTAGGCAAACATCACCAAGGATCTTAGCAACGTCACCCTACAGCTCTTTATGCTTCCCACCCGCTGTGGTAGGCATCAACTCATCTGAATCGGTCTCTTCATCAAAGAGCTCTGGAGTTGCCAAAATCTTTTCCCACTTGGTCGAGAGAATCCAATCCATGTCTGCTATCCAGGCGTCACACTTTCTAAGAATTTCGTAGAACGCCTTCATTCGGTAGACAGCACCACTGAGGCACAGAACATATAAACGGTCAGTAACATAAACCATCATCGTTAGCAACACAGCTATGAACCAACATTGCTAGCAATACTACGCATTGTAGAGCAACATTGAAAGCAACATGCAGCTGACAAATCTGGTGAACTTTGGTGTGATCCCCGGAAAGAAAGCAATGATCTCGTCTGCTGTACCCTCCGGATGCTCCTGATCACAGACGGAGCCAAAGTAGTTGGACCCACTTGGCTTCATCTTCTCTGCATCCAACACAGCGGCTAATTTGGTCACCAATGGCTTCGGAATCACAACATTGTAGTCAAAGTCATCAGCGCATACGAAGTCACGTTGGCATCGCGCAGAACGTGCACCGATGAAGTCATCCTCCATGACAACCGGGTAGTTCGCGAGCAGATGATATTGGGGGTCCACTCTAGTACTCGAACCAAAGTGGGCACACGTTTGTCTGGGAGCGTGATTGCTGCTAGCTTCTGCGGGTTTGAGGATGTCTTCAGCCGGGCTTACTTCTTCTTCTTCTGCTGATTATGCCGGGGTTTAGCCTGTGGTTTGTTCGAGTGTTGAGCGTGATTTCCCGTAGCGTATATTCTTTGCGAACAGTATCTTGTGGGAGTTTTCGTACAGCTCTCAGCCGAAATGACCCTCCGCTATGGTGCAACTATGTGTAGCAGGAACAGTATCAGCCTCTCGCCTGCAAGCAGGTTTGGAAATTATGCGCGAGTTGAGAAGCTGTGGCTGGAACTTGGCCTTGGACGATTTCCCAGAACGAGAGCGGGTCGAATAGCTTGGGGAGCTTGGGTGACGCCGAAGGGGGCTGGGTTTGACGATCACACTGGCTGAGCGGGTCCTACCCTAGCGAGCCCCGGCACGAGGCTGCGAGCCACCGGGGTCTCTGTGCTGGATCGATTTTGGAATTCGGTTTATGGAGTGGATCGGACTGGACCTTAGGGCTTTCTCATATTGGCTAATATTGATTGACGCATTGATCATTCATATTCTTTCTTTTTCATTCTCTAACGAGCGCACGGGGTGGGGTGTGCATGCAACGCATGCGTCAAGAAAAAAACAAAACACTTCGGTTGAGAACGAGCATTAGCATGACACCATTTCTTGTCGTCTATATATAACCCAATAAATCCGTGCTCTGAAATCACTGGGTTGGTGGGTCGTCATTCATACGCAAAACCTTTTATTCTAAATTTCGATTTCTGACGCTGGACACAACACGTTGCGATGGGGAATCCATCTCGGCGGGATCTATACAGCGTAATATTCTCTGAATTTTCCATCCAGTATACAGAGTCCTACCCGGGATTGAAACGAGGTTGGAATTCTTGCATTAGTAATACCTTTTCAAAACCTACCCGTTGTATTAAGCTGAAGTGGTTAATATTCCTCTTATTTTCGATAGTCGGATAGGTGTCTATTTTAGTGGTAGCGGTTGACCCATCCGTTGAAGGTTAAAATAACATACCTCTTTGCTTTAATACTGCCAAGTATACAAATGTAGTGTTGTACCTGTAGTAGCTGATTTGCTGATGCTGTTGGCGTAACGTGTTGGATTTTATCTGCCTTCGAGGGACATGCCGGCGTAACTCAAGTCGTCGCACAAGGCGCCAACGCCAAAGTGTAAAAAGTCAGGGACACGTGTCCACGCAGCGCTTGAATAGCGACTCCATCACCATTGTCCAAGGCTTGGACTTCAAGCTGCCGCTACCCGGGAGACGACTCCGAAGACCCCCAAATGAAATCCAGAGCTGTTCCATGCGCACGCGGCTTCGTTTGTTATGGCTATAAAACTGAACCATGCATATTCATCCCACATCTCAGCGTGGCAGTGGATGAAAGTCTGCTAATTACCGTGGTTGCTGTTGTTATTGTATACACAGGGTATATATAACTTTATTCGGACATACGAACCCCTAAGCAACTGATGGTATCCATTGCTGCGCGAGCACATCCAAATCTTCCACTACATTTTCTCGTCGTGGGATAACAACGAAGCTGCATGGCGAATCCTGGAGGAGGCAGCAGCTCATGGGTATTGCGAAGTGCTCGAGTTCGCACTTAACCCTTTCGCGAGCCACCTAGGTTTTGTATAGTATACAAAAACAAGTGAGTCAATTTCGAAAGGGCTCATTTTTCGCCCTTTTAGAAAACCACGACACTTTCCCGAGGTGTATCCATCTCCTTGAGGATTGTAAGTTGATGTGCACCATCCCGTAGGATCTGCATTTGGCAAAGCCATGGGGCCTAAAAAGGCGCATTTTTCGCCCTTTTACTATTTCACGGTACTACTTGTGGAAGCAGTCGATTGGCTATTAAGCGAACATACGTATGCGACTAGTCAAACATATCGTTCATTGGTCGAAATAAGTTGGTACAATGTACTGTCATGAGATATACCCGGGAAATAAAATACATTCTCCGTAGTTTACCGATAAGGTCCTCTTTTTGGCTGACGACGTGTCATCTAGTCCACGGACAAAACAGCCAGCAGGTACGCGCAAAATCGCGTATACCTGCTACTGTGGTGACCTACTACATGTAGTGAGTGTTCCGTCGAAGCAAATGATGTAGGAGGCCGCAGAGGATGTTACTAGCAACGCTGAAGCGAGCGCTTACTTCCCTGGGGCGCTGGTAATATAGGTGTAAATCAACGAGAGGAGCATTCCTCCGTGCGTGTTTGGCGAGCGCACCTGATGTCGGGGTTATTCGCCGTCCCTGGTATATTGCATCCGACGTCTATTTTTATGTGGTCTACACATGTCTGCTCCGTTGATATATGTAGGTGCATTTAAGCTACATAATGTATGCAGTGGGAAATCCATATAGGAATTTGTATGTAACACCTAGAAATTAATAACCTAAAATGAATGGTGGCGATCTGTTTTGTGTTGTAAGTAAAATCTACATATTACAACCTTCAAAAGGTGATCACAACGCGACGGTGGCTCTCAGCCTCCAGTTTCCGCCCCCTCATAAAGAAAACAGTAGGGAAGCGGCGACGCTAAATGGCAAAGAGGAAGGCCGATTAACCGCTCGCTGGCGCTGGGAAGATCATGCGTCGAAGACGAGGTACTGGCGATGGAGCAGGCGCCCCGGCTGTGGGGGGCTTGGTGGAGTCTTAGAGTTCAGGCAGGTGTGGCTCAAGTAGCGCAAGGAAGGGTGGACCTCAAAACCACAACTGGGTGGACGAAGCTTAGATTCTCGTTACCGCTACATCCGGCCTAGGGGCAAACCCGCGCGGGGTTGAAGGCGACGACTTCCTCCTTGGCGAGGAGGCCGTGCTGAGATTCATTTCTAACAACGGTACAAAGCTCTGTATCAAAATCACGCTGTTTTGCTCTTTACTGACTCACGACACTGTTACTTACCGGCGACGATCAAGGAGCGGTCGCGAGCGTGGTCGCCGCGGTGGAGCTGCTCGAGGTCGTGGACGTGGTTGTGCTTCACGAAGTGATGAAGCGTGTGGTCCGGGAGGTGGAAGTGGGAGGAATTTCGTTGGAGAGGAGGATCCGATGCAATCTCCGACACCGCGAACACCACTCCGCCTTCTTCAGCATGTGTATATTGACGAGTATGTGCCTTTTTCTCCCGCAAGAGAACCATGGATGAACAAGAAAGTCTACCGACCTGTTGGTACGGCGTATATCGTTGGTAGAGTCTGCCGCCCTACCCTGCCAACAAAAATCAAGGACAAGTTCCAGATTCGGTGGCTAGACACTGAATTTCACAGCAACATTGAAAATCTTAGTGTCGGCCTCATCCAGCTTGGAATCGACAGCTTCAGAGCGTTGACAAAGGACAAGAGTAATCATGACTGGCAAGAATTGCTTGAGTGTGATGAATCGGAACGAATCCAAATCGACGATGAACATGAACTCCAAGAAGCAGAAGTGTATGAAGTTTACGACCCTGCAGCACTGCTCCCTACAACCCTTCAAGAAGTTGAGGCGATTCGTAATATGCGGTTCGAACCCTCACAAACCTTGGATACTCCGCGAGACCTTTACAAGCACGGTAATGGAACAGCGTTGACTTACCTTCAGTCTGAGTATCGCTGCATGTTCGAGCACTGTGCAAGCTCCAGCTTTTTTGCCTACATCCCGCTGTATTTCTGGCGTCAGGTGCTACATGAAACGAACCTGTACGCTGTCATTCACGACATCAAGATTACAAAGAAGTTCACGGTGAACGAGTTGATGAGTTTCCTGGGCATTTTGTTTTTGATGGCGCTGAATGACAAGGGAGAATACGCAAACTACTGGAGGCCCCAGGTCGAGGACGCAATTTTCGGTGAGAGCACAACTTCATTAGATGACATTATGTCGCTGAACCGATTCAAACTACTTCGCCGATGCCTATGCTTCAACGCCGCTCCCACGAACATTTCTGAAGACGCCGCCGGTCGAACTCGGCCACTTCTAAACTTGCTGGAGGTTGCGGGGACAAGTACGTCGTTGTCGGGAGAGATGTGGCCGTAGACGAAGCCAGCGTGGCTTGGCGTTCACGTCAGGGTCGGCACATGATTGTCTTCAACCTGACCAAGCCCACCGGGAATTATCATTTTAGGCTGTACAATCTGCTGCTCGTCAACATGGATTGCCTTAAATTACAAACTGCACTGCAACCGAAATGACATTGCAGATCGACTGCAGGGTGTCATTGGTGACACGGAGGTACAGGCTCTGAGTGATGAGCTGGAAGAAGTGTTGAAGATTCGCCAACAAGTTCTCGAAGTGGTGCGCCCTCTGTTTAGATCGAATCGAGTGGTGAATATGGATAATTATTACACATCGCTACAACTACTACAGGGTCTTCGGCTAAAAGAATTGTACGGACGTGGTACCATCCGCATGAACAGCAATCACTTCCTAGGCACAGCATGCTTGACAATGACGACAAATGTTCTCGTGGCGAGATGCGTCAGTCCGTGTCCCGAGATGATACGATGGTAGCGGCATCCTGGTGTAATGACAATAGCGTGAACATGGTGTCTAATGCGGATGCGTCCACTGTGTCAGCGGTTACACGAACGGTCGGCACTGTGGCACAAGAATTCCCAGCACCTGCATGCGTCAAAGAGTACAACCGCAATATGCAGGGGGTCGACAGATTGGACCAGATAAGAGGAAGGTTTTCCATTGCTGACGGCCATAGCTACAAAAAGTGGCATAAAAAATTCGCTCTCGCGCTGATGTGGCAAGGTCGAATGCATTCCTGACCAGGCGCCTGGCCACGCCGGAATCGACCGCACGCGACCCGCACCGCGCGTTCATGACGGCATTAAACCATAGTACAGGAAAACACAGTATCGGCAACGCTGGAGCACGAGACACACTGTGGTATTGCAGAACACACAAAGTCGTCAGATGTGGACCCAAACAACAAACACAACAATCGCCGAGTTAGTCGGCGCTTGTTGGCTTGTGCTGAGTTGCCCCCAGCGGTTCGGCCCTTCCGGGACAGCGGTGTCTCGCCTTCGTCGAGACCTGGCAACCAAGCCA
>LGTU01000921.1:0-14773 GCA_001314425.1 Phytophthora pluvialis | reverse complement strand
GTTAGCAAAAAGACAGCCGAGCCGCAGGTCACTCGCAGTCAAGCCGAGCAGCCAGCGTCCTCGATGTACTCACTGAACTGTTAACGAATGCAGTGTTGGTCCTAGCTGCAGGAGGGGAACATGTCCAAAGAGGTATGAATTCGAATTTTACCGGTAAATGCCAAACGTGTAAAGCTGTGTCGGTATGTGCGGTATCCATATGATATTAATACCTTAATGTCTGCAGGTGTATGATTACGTACCTGCTGTTGCACCAACTCTTATCATGGATAGTGGCAGTCTAGTTGCATTTGTGCTCAATGGTCTTCTTCAAGTCTTTTCTGAAAGTTCCCTCTGGAGGTGACGGCAGAAGAAGGCATTCCACAGGAGATGCTGATCAAGCGGCAGGTGGACTCGAACGGCGCGGCGGTGAATGGGGGCAAGTGGCGCAAGGTGCGCACGTTCACGTTGTTTGACGGTCGCGTTGCGGGTCGCACCAATCGAGAGGAACTGTGTAGTTGACTGGCAACCGTTGTTGTCGGTGTCATTCGTCGCAATCGTACGCGACCAACTGGTCTCTCAAGTTAATCAAGCTCGCGGTGACCTCACACCTTCGCGCCGATCAGCCTCCCAACATCAGTGTTTCAGAAGCGAGTCGTGCGTCATGCCCTACGTACGTGCAGCAACATGTACAGATTCGCCAATTTGGCAGTGCTCAACTTGGCGCTGCTGTGAGCGTTCTCCCCGCTGTACGTGGACGAGTGCCACAGGGTGGTTCCGAAGCTGATGTCGGTGCTGGAGCGTGTGCTCTTCCCACGATTGCTAGTCCTATAGCTCGAGTCCCAGCGGAGACAAGCGCTGCATTGTGCACGGTGCAGTGCACTGTCATGATGCATATCTCCATCTGCTCTCAAGTTATGTGACTGTAGGTGTATGAAGATGTATGCACCAAAATGGGATAGGCTTAAACGGTTCATACACATTTGGCATTTAAGATGCGAATTCATACCTCTTTGGACATTTTCCCGCTGCATGATGGACAAATTTGACTTGTATTTTGTAGGGGTCAAATTGAAGTGAGATGGTACACTGTACCATCCATTACGACCACACGAACCGGCAAAAGTTCAGCACTTGCCTCCACCTGGTAGCTCAACTACCGAGACTCCGATTTGAGGAGACCATGCTTGCCTCGCTGCTCGGACCAGCAGCGCTGCTGCCGCTTTTGCTGGCCGACGACGTCGCGGCCGAGACGAAGCTCGTGTCGGCGTGTTCCGCCACTCTCTCGGACCCGGACCCGCCCGTGCTGGGGCCTCTGCGCGCCGTCATCGGCGACGAGTACGCGAACCTGCTCGTGGGGCTCCTGGGCAGCTCGGCGGCCAGCAAGTTCCTCGTCTCGGACGCCGGCAGCTCGTGCCTCGCCAACATGAACGGCACGGCGCTGGGCCAGGCGCTGGGCCAGGCGCTGGCCTCCAGCACGGCCGTGGACACGTGCGTCGCCGCCCTCGAGATGCTCAACGTGCCGCTGGTGCAGCACGCGATCGGCAACTTCTCCGCGGCCTTGGGCAGCAGCGACAGCGGAGCGACGGACGCGTTCATCGACGGTCTCACGCTCGTGGACGAGGCGGAAGTCGAGCAAATGTGCTCGCTGTACGTGGACGGCGTGGTGCCGTGTCTGCGCTCGCAGCTGCTGCCGTCGCTGGCCACGCTGCGCTCCACGGCGACCAACGGCTGCTGCGCCGCCTGGGAGAGCGAGAGCGTCTCGCTCTTTGACTACACGCTCACGGGCCAGTACACCAAGATGGCGCAGCTCGTCGGCGACGTCTTGTGCGCCACGCAGACGCCCGCTTTCAACGGCACCAGCTCGCAGCGATGCGGCTTCACGTTCCTGCAGAGCTCGGGGGAGGTGGCCAACACCAGCTCGGCCGACCGTGCGGCTGCGCTGCTGGAAGACTTGCAGGTCCCCACTGACCAGGCGTGTCTGAAGGCTGAGGGCCAGGCCTACAACAACACGAATGGGGCCATTGTTGAAGCCGTGTCGAGCGACCAGTACACGGCCAGTGGCTGCGTGGTGGCGCTGGATCGCCTGGCTACGTGGGTCGATGGTCTGCCACTGGCTGACAACAGCTCCGAGTCGTACGGCGTCGACCTGCAGTCGCTCTTTGGCTCTGGCCAGTGCGTCAGCGGCGCCGACGTGTTCCCAGTGATCCGGGACTTGTTGCCCAGCTCGATCATGGACGTGGTGAGCACCTACTTCTCCGCCGCATGCCTTCACGTGCCCATGAAGTACGCCGACGGCTGCAGCTTCTCGCGCCCAGCGTCTTTAGTGGATTGGAACTACGAACCAGCACATGCGAGTCAAGCAGGGTCGGAAGAAGACGGCGGTGGCACTTCCGCTATCAACTCGCTCAATACAGTGCCGCCGAACGTGACATCTGCGTCAAGTGCTGCTGTGCCCATGTCTGCGCATGGTTCCACCGCCGCTGCCGTCACGCTAGTACTGAGTGTTGCTTTGATGTTAATGCAATAGTAGTTCCGAGTCATAACTTACAGTAGATATGCGATTAAGTAGAAATAGAGACCATTAGCTTCCTGTTGTGTATGTACAATGTCCTCGACAACGTTCCAACTGGTGATCCGCAGCTTCACACGCATAACAAAGGCTAAAAATGTCGAGCTCACACGACAATCGGAAGGGGAAGCAGTAGTGTGTCTTGTGCTTCTTCTTGGGCTTGATGTAGTCGCCGTTGAGCTCTGTGTGTAGAGTACGCACGTCGGTCATGATAGTGTAACTAAAACCTTCTAGCTGCAGCAGCTAGACGAACAGCCCCGTAGACGAGGAGCCCTTTGTGGAGTCCACGACGGCTGCCGAGCGCGCCGAGTCGTAGTCGGACGCTCGCGAGTCTTCTCGAGACCTCCTGCCGCGGTGTTCCGCCTCGTGCATGGCCGAGGCCGACTGACGCACGTCGTGGGTGGACATGTAAGACTCGGCCAGAGACGTCTGCGGGTCGTAGCTGAACGCGAATCCGCTGCCGGATCCCCGAGTCTTGCCGGCGAACTGAGCCTGGGCCTGTGGAAAATCCAAGAAGGTGAATGTCAGACAACGATTTCATGGAGAAATAGACCTAGACGTAGCAAACAAAACTTACCCCATTGTAGCCGCGGGAAGGAGACGACGAATTGATGTACGCAGTTTCGTCGTCCTGCAACATACTGTTTACCACGGGGATGCCGCCAGCTTCGATGTCAATGCGAGACATTGCGCGGTTCTGCATCGGACTCTTGCCCTTGTGCAGCACATACTGCTCCTGGACAATCTGCCACGCGAGCGGGTAGAACCGGCGGCAGATAGCCGTCCATGTGAAGTGACGGAGCAGTGAAACGACAAGACAGATCGGAATCACCAGCCAATACGTCTCTTGTGTCAATGTGTTCTGGAAGCTGCCATACTCCGTTGAGAACATGGAAACCCAGTAGCTCGAAATGATAGGAGTGAGCGGTAGGAAGGCAATAACGCCCACGAACCACAACACGGCACCGTAAGCGCTCCAGGACATCTGCAGCATGTACAGCTTGATGTTTGCCACCAAAACCACCATCGTGAACGCAAGTAATCCGTACTGCACCATCGGCGCGCTGCCTGCATTGGAGAAGTTCTCGTTGAACGCGTAGACGACAAACACGAAGATGACGGCCGACTCGTACACAGCACTGCAGATCCACTTGAAGAAGGTGTAGTTGTTGAAGAGCTCCATGCGCGGACCAACCAGGTACAGCTCCGGGAAGTACTTGCTCACTTCGAAAGGCACGTCGTAGTCGAACACACCCAGCACAATAATAGGAAGCGAAGTGTAGCAAATGTTGTACAGCTGGAACCCCAACTCACCGTAGAACTTCTGGCCGGACGAGCCCGTACAGAACATGTAAAAGTACTGCGCCAGCACCATTACAATATTCTTGTAGAACATGTAGCCCGCGAGAATGGCCATGCGCTTGTAATTCAGACGACCATGATGCAGCAGCAGCTTCTCCAGGAAGTAGAACTGGCCAATTGCGTAGTCACTCGAGTTCACCGCTTGCATACCTTCCTGGCCCGAGATACCCACGCCAACATGCGCGCGCTGAATCATAGCCACATCGTTGGCCCCGTCACCGATCGCCAGCGTTCGCACCTTTTTGTTAGTAGTGCGCACCAGTGTGACCACCTCGGCCTTCTGACTGGGCGACACACGACAGCACACCACAGCCTCGCAGGCCATAGCCAGCGACAAGAACTCGTGCTGGCACCGCTCGTCAGCCAATGTCAACTCCAAGCACTCACCGTCAATAACCACTGCGTGGCGGCCTCCACCTCCTTGCACCTGCGCATTCGCACCAGAAAGCTGGGCGAGGATGACGTCCTTGGTCGGATACAAGTCGCAGTTGAAGACGAACTGCTGCATGTCGTTATCCATGAGTTGGCACGCATACGAAATGTTGATGGCAGTCTCCTGCTTGTCACCAGTAAGCATCCAGACACGCATGCCAGCACGCATGAGGTTGGCGATGCAACTCGGCACGTTGTTCTGCAGTTTGTCCTCAATAGCCGTTGCACCCAGCAGTTCTAGATCACGCTCGATCTCCGTCATCAGCTTGTCGATCTCGTTGGGCTGGCCATTCTTACGCTTGTCAATCTCTTCCAGGGATGAGTTGGCCTCCTTGAAGCGCGCGCTCCAGTTCAGGTATTCCTTCTCGTCTACGCGGCGCTGTGCAATCGTAAGCGTACGCAGACCATCATCGCCGAAAGTCTCCAAGTGACGCATCGTCTCTTTCATCATTTCTGGGTCACTATTAGCTTTCGCCAGCATAGGATAAATCACATTGTCGGCTCCCTTCGTGAGCACCCAGTACTCTCCGTTGGGATACTGCACCACAACAGACATACGCTTACGGTCGCTGGTGAACTCTAGAACATCCAAGATCTTGAATTCCAGCAAAGCGTTCGGGCCAGTGACGCCGTTCGCGTAGCGACCGATCAGCTCCGGACGCTTCACGCGCACACGAGCAACGCCCAAGCCACGGGATTCGAAACTAAAGCCGAAGAACTTTGCGCCTGACACCAGTGCCTGTTCATCCGGTGACGAGGCCGAGAAGCGCACTTCTGAGGTGCCTTCCATCGGCTCAGGAATGACAGTCTGGCACAGACTCAAATGAAGGAAAAACTCAGCTTCACGGTTCGGCGCGCCGTCGTCCGTAGGTCTCTCCAACGCGTTGAACAACCGCACGTCCTCGAAATTGACATATGGAATCTTGGCACGGCTTGTCGCCGGGTCTGGCTCTGACTCCGCTGGCACCACCACACCCTTTCGGCGCAGCGCCGCGCGGCCAATCTCCGTCATACCTGTACCGTACGACACGCCGTCGATAGAGCACTTGCGGAACTCCATGACGTTGCACGTCAGCGTGCCTGTCTTGTCGCTAAACACATACGAGATCTGGCCCAGCTCCTCGTTCAGCCCCATGGAACGGACAATCATCCGCACGTCCGCTTCTTCGTAGTACATGTCCAGGTCCCAGGTCATGAAGATCGCCTGGATGAACATGACCATCGAAATCGTCACGTACAGCGACACCGGAATCATCTGGTACATGAGCAAGAAGTAGTAGCCAAAGCCAATGAACCACTGGCTCGTCATGCCGGGCGACCAGCTCAGGTACCAGCTCTCCTCGACGTTGCTGTTCAGCCAGATGACCTGCACGGTCGTGGCAATGATGCACAGGAAGCACAGCAGCAGGAAGAGCCAGATGATCATCTTGTTCACCGTCTCGTTGATGGAGCTCCACTTGGGACGCGTGGCTGTGGCACTCTGCATGATCTTCGTGTCCGGGCCGGTGTTCACCACGAGGCCGTAAATCCAGTCCGTGTTCCGCAGTTGGCAGCCACGGAGCAGCACGTTCTTGATCGCGATCGGCTGTGGGTGCGTCTCCGCCGCCTTGGCGCCTTCCGCGACGGACAGCGTGCCGTCGAAGCGGCCGATGGCCTTGTTGGGGTTCTCGCAGCGCAGCTGGCCGGCGAGCGCGGCCACTTGCGCCACGGTTCGCACGTGCAGCGTGGCGTCGCAGGCGTGGCGCAGCTTGAGGTTCGTCTCGCCGTCCAGGCTCTTGGTCTCCACGTAGCAAATGCCGGCGGGCTCGCTGGGGTTGGGCTCGGCGACGGCTAGAATGAGCAGGTCCGCGGGGGCAGTCTCGCGGTTGTGGAGCTTCACGACGGAGCCAACGGTGAGCGCGGCCCAGTGCATGAGCGCGACGGCCGGGTCGTCCACGCCCCCGGCCCGGTTGAGCGCGTCGGCGGAGCCTGTGAACGTCTCCTTGAGCACGTGGCACTGGGCCGAGTTGGCCTCTTTGTCCGCGAGGTGCCGCCTGCGGTCCTCGATGACGGCGAGCACGCCGTCCACGGCCAGGATGAAGACGAGCACGGGCAGGTTGGAGGGCAGGCCGTTGGTGTTGCTGATGCTGCGGATGCACTGCAGCACGGACACGAGCAGGAAGTAGGCGTTGGCCAGCTTGCGGAAGCTCTCGAGCATGAAGAGCGGCAGGAAGTTCCACGTCGTGTACTTGGACGTGATCACCACGTTGGAGCAGAACGCGGGCGGCGCGTCCGCCGCCTGCTGTCTGCGCTGCCGCTGCGTGGCCGGCAGCGCCACCACGCGGTAGTCGGCCGACTCGTCCCGCTTGCTGGCGACGGTGGGGTCGGGGCCGCGCAGCGCCATGTTGCGGTCGACGGAGCTGGAGGCGCCCGGCGGCGGCTGCTGCGTGCGCGACGTCTGCAGCTGGTGGTACGCGTCCTGGTGCTGGGAGGCGCCCAGGTCCATTCGCGAGAGGAGGGGCCACGGCTCGAGCGGAGGGAGGCCGGTAGGAGGGCGGGGCGGAGGCTACGCTACCAGGCGAGCAGCGTACGTGCAGCGGGGCTTCTCTGCCTTCCCTAATTGCAATGGTGTTTCGTGGCCGAACGCCACGGGGGGAAACCGGTACGCTGTACCAGCACCCAGTAAACAGCTGGCAAAAATCCAGCTCGAACCACTGCAGAAACAGGTGGGTACTTGAAACGACTGGAGACGATCGAGTTCTGCAGGGTAAGGGCGACGTGGGACGGTGCACCTATGTAAAAGCGATAGACGGTACAATTGGATATGCGAGGGTATATGGTATCCGGTCGTTTCAGCTTGAACTGACTGTCGCACGATGATGGCGCAGGATAACGGCTTCAAGCGCGAATCGTAAGCGTGCTGTTGGACAGGGGGCCTCTAAACAGCAAATGTATCGGTGCAGCAAATTCGCAAGTATGCTATGCGCTAGGTTATTACTATCGTACGGGTCCAAAGTATGCGCTCTACAGTCGTGCAGATCGTTTTCGGCAGGGTGAACCAAATCGAAACCAAAAATAAAACAGTTTCCAGATGCGCTTTTAACCTAGATATGAGTTCAAATCCCGATAGAATATACCCGGTTATAAATTTATAGCGGTTCCGAAACTGAGAAATAACATTAGGGATTTCATCGGCATGCACTCCTCCGCCTTGCTTGCAATGCTTGCAGTGCTCGCTCGATGACTTCCACGCAGCACGTCGACTCCACCAAAATGCTCGTAATGTCCGTCACCACGGGCCGAAAGCAGCGTTTCCGCCGGCGACTTGCTCGTGCATATCAGGCCCTAGGATATGATGGCCCTTTTGAGACAAATTGCCCAGCAGATCAGCTTCGCGCGACTTTACTTTTGGTTCGACATGTTCAGTGAACATGTCGAGCCAAAAGCAAATCCCGCCCACCTGGAAAAGTCAACCGCGCCGACAAGGCCACTCCCCCAGCGCTGCAGCCGCGCTCGCCGTCCGTGATCATCGCGGCTCGATTCGCCAAATCAGGTCCATTGTGGACGCAGCCTCGGTGGAGTTTGGCTGAAGTTGGTTTCAGTATTACAGTATAGGCCTTGTCAAAACCCTTGCAGAGCTACTCCCGTTCCGACTCCGAACACCAACATCCTCTCGGTGCAAAGGTCTGAAGGGTATTGTCTAGAGCTCAGCTCTGAACCAGAGACGGTAGGCATTAGCTCGATAAATTATGCATCACAAGCTGCAGCGAACTGCGGCAGTACAGACTGGTGAATATTTGCAACCACTACGTACACGTAGCAGTGTGTTGCTCCGCGAGTTATCGGAGATCATCCTGTCAACCACGTTCGATCAGTGGCTAGTGCGGTGAGAATGCTATCGTAGAGATCGCCTGCTATTCGCCAGCTCCGAACTGGGACCGCCAGCGGGCGAATCCGTCTCGCCAACAACGCTAAGTTCAGAAAGCCGTTGGGGTTGCCCTCAATCAACCTTTCACGGTACTCGGCAAGTGAAGCACGTTTCTGATAAAATAGCACAAGGCGCCAGACGCGCATTCCTCGGCAAATCGCTGATTGATGGAGAGATGCGAACTGACTGACGGCTTGTGCTCCCTGCGAGAGCTCCGCTGACGCGCCATTCACCTCCCGGGCAGCGAAAGATCCGGCCGCCATTTCGGAACTCTCCATCAATCCGCAGCCACGACAAGTGACGGACGGCCAGAGACCAAGTGAACTCTCCATGGAGACCCATCGGCCACCAGGCAAGGTGTTCTACCTCCCGGACGGGGGTTTCTACGTGCAGGCCTGCCCCCAGGATGTCACCTTCTGTCCGCCGATTCGGGTCTCTCCGGGTCTTGACGCTGCGGCTCAAGGGCGTCGAGATGACGCGTCGTCGGCTGCGCTGATGGACGCTGTGTGTGCAATTGACTCGGACGAGCAAGAGGAGGAGGAGGAGGAGGTGGAGGAGGAGGAGGGTGAGCAAGAGGAGGGGGAGGGGGCCGATGTGGCTGAGGCTCCAGCTACCTCTGCACTACGTGATGGCGCCTCGCTGCTGGACGCGGTGGATGCCATCGACTCGGACGACGACGAAGAGCTTTCTGTCGTGCTACGACGCGCTCGGATGGTCCTGTCGGGGGCTGCGCTGGACTTGTGTCCGACCGTTGACCCCACCCATTCGTCTGACACGGACTCGTCCGAAGAGGAATCGGAGGAGGACGATGATGAGGATAGTGAAGAAACCGAGAGTGAAGAAGTGGAATCTGACGGAGAGGTTGACAAACGCCCCACTCTCCGTGCTCCTCGGGTGTCCTCGTGGGAATGTGACTATTTGCCGGTGGGCCAGGTGGATAGGATGATCCGCTCAAACATGGCTGAAATCGAGACCAAGAAACCCTGGCGCTTTGTGTTTCGCTGCCTTGCGGTGCCCTTCAGCTTCAAGCGGGAAGATGACCCGTTTGATGTCTTCTTCATGCGCTGGGACGAGTTCTGGCGCCTGCATGGCCGTGCAGTGTGGGAACGCGCCTTCTGGCAGCCCTTACTGCCCGGCTCGACCGAGTACTACCGCCGCAAAGGGCGGCAGTCTCGGGCTCAACGCGCTTTCCGTGAGCTGGCGACGGACCTGGCGGAGCGAATCGGGGATCGTTATCGTCGGTCCTTGGGCAAGACGCTGCATGAAGGCTGGTGGTATCGGACTGAGCCTTTCCCGCTCCGCAGGTTGTTCCTCAAGGACCGACGCCTCTACGAGGAGTACTTGGTGCGTCGGGTGAAGGAACGCTGGCCTCGCGGCAGGAAGTTCCTGCTGGAGCGAGGGCTGAAGCCGATGTGGTGGCTCCCCAACTCCAGTCGATCGGAAGCCAGCGACGGATCGTAGCTGCAAGCTGAAGAATCGATTTTGTTGCCATGCTACATGGATAGTTAGTTGCACGGATGACTCAGTAAGAAGGTTGCATTGCGCTCGGATAAGTTAATTATTGCTCAGACGAGCAATGAAGAAGTTAGTTTTCAGTTCCTGACTCCGTATTGACTTCACAAACATCCCCCCAACTTGGCGTTGAACAGTGCAGAACGAGTTGCATGTTTGACTTAGGATTAAGGAGTTAAACGTAACTATGCAGAAATACCGCTTTCAAACCAGCGGTGAATTGGGACGCCACCTTTCTTACTTGGGCGTTTGCACGGCCTCGAAAGCGAGGGACTTGTCCTCGGTGCGGTCGTCGCTATCGTAGAGCTCGACGTTCTTGCCGCGGGGCTCGTAGCCGAAGAACAGCACAATGGCCGACACCACCATCAACAGTCCGCCGAACACCCACATGATGCCCTCCAGGGACACGTTCCAGTCACCAAACATGGAGGCGCACAGGTACGGGCCGCTGAAGGATCCGATGCGGCTGAAGCCCGACGGGTAGGCAGCACCCATGCCGCGAATGGCCGTCGGGTAGTTCTCCGGCGTGTACGCGTACACGCAGCCCCACGCACCGAGCATGAAGAAGGACGTGAGCGAGCCGGTCACCATCACGGGGACCTGGGACGCCTCCACGTAGCCCATGGCAATGGCGGACGCGAAGGAGCCGGCGAGGAAGATCACGAGAGTCTGCTTGCGGCCGATGACCTCCACGAGCCCCGCAGCAGCGAGGTAGCCCGGGAGCTGGAACGCCGTGATGATGAGGATCGTCTCCCACTTGCCGTTCATGTTGTAGCCCTTGAGAGAGATGAGCGTGGGCAGGTAAATGAAGATGGCGTAGTACGACATGGAGATGCCGAACCAGAGCGTCCACAGGACGGTGGTGCGCACGCGGAACTGGCGCTGGAAGAGCATGCCGATGCGCTTGATGTGCGACTCCGGGAGCTGCGGAGGCGCGGGCGGCAGCGGCTCGGCGCTCTCGATCTCCGTCTTGGGGTCGTACGGGTCCAGGCCGTGGGCGCGCTCGATGGACTCGACGATGGCGATGGCCTCGTCGTAGCGGCCGACGCTGGCCAGCCACTTGGGCGACTCCGGGATGTACATGCGGATGACGATGGCGTAGACCACGGGCGCGCAGCAGATGAAGAAGGTCTCGCGCCAGCCGATCCTGGGCGCGGCGCCGAAGGCCATGACGACGGCCACCATGCAGCCGATGGCCCAGAAGGATTCGAGCAGCACGATGATCTTGCCGCGCGTCTTCTTGGGGGACAGCTCCTGCACGAGCGTGGAAGCGACGGGGAGCTCGCCGCCGAGGCCGATGCCGGAGATGATGCGCGCGCAGGTGATGGAGGTGACGTCCCAGCTGAGGGCGCAGAAGGCGAGGCCGACGAGGAAGATCACGAGCGTGACCATGAACATGGGCCGGCGGCCGTACTTGTCGGCGAGCGTGCCGAAGGGGAAGGAGCCGATGAAGGAGCCGACGAAGACGGCGCCGCCCAGGAACGAGGCCTGGCGCGAGCTCTGCGGGATGTCCTCGCGGATGAGCGCGGCGCAGTAGGTGAAGATGAAGGTCTCCATGGAGTCCATGGCCCAGCCGAAGCCCGTGAGCAGGATGAGCTTGATGTAGTACCACGAGAGCCCCATGACGACGCCCGGGTCGCGCTCGCCGATGGCGTCGATGCGCCGCGTGATACGCTGCACGGCCTCCACGTTGTCGGCGGGGGCGGCGGCGGTCGTCATAGCTGGTCTTGCCTTGCGCTGGTTGCCGCGAACACGCGGAAGTGTACGTTCGTGTCCACCTCTGGTGGCGTTAGCCGACGAATGCAGAAATGAGCTGTCAGCCACTGCTTGCGATACCGCGCGCGCTGACTCGAGGCGAGAGGGTCATCGGTTTAGAAAGGTGTTCGCTGCTAGGTTGTAAGGCAACTCAGTAAGTATCCAACGTCGACTTAGTTAAGTCTACAGCACAAAAAACGCGCAGCGAAAATGCGACACACGATGGGCCGGTTATGTGCATATAATAGTTTATTGGTCGTATTACAAAAACAGAGAGCACGACTAGAAAAGACTAAATGGCGGTTTCGGGCCCGAAACCGCCATTTCGCCGCGCGTTTTTCGGTATGCACTAAATTCGCTTTAAGTTCGTCTCATAGGTACGCTTTAAGTTTCAATTATATATCCACTCAAGTGCACTTGTGCCATACGAAAAACCAAGTAAAGGGCGTGGTTTTTCTCTATACCGCGCTTTGATAGCTGCTGACTCGACGCACGTGGCGTGATGGTTCTGACTAGTAGCTGCACCCGTTGATTGGCGGAATATACCCTATCCTCAACAGGTGACGAAAATTTGTCTGATGGCGTGCCGATGCAATGTGCCGATGCAGTTGTGATATTTGAAATATCGAGTACTTGAGGTATAATAAACGGATCGTGATCGAAGCTAAAATACTCGAGTATTAGCTTATAAGGTACCACGATATGTGTAATAATAATCTAATACTTTTTTAATAGCTTAATTTAAAATTCTGATGATGGCTGCCAACAGCAGCCATCGTGAATCATAATTAAAGCGTAGTACAGTAGTACTTACATAGACAGTTTCAGAAGAAACACATGTCAATGACAAATGAACCCGTCTATGCTGAACTTGTATACGATGATATCCTGCCGTACTTGATAGTAATTGCGTCCACCGTCCCGTATACTCGCTTTTTGTATGGAGACGTGATAATTATGATTAACTTGATATTTAATAAGTTATGATGATAGCCCCAAAGTGTCTTTTGAGACAAAATCAATGCATATAATGAAAACAGAGCGGCAGGCGGCGCACAAAATTGCCTTCACAGCCATTCTAATACGAATTCGTATGAAATCGAGCTCCGAAAAAGCATTCGGCTGGAGCTTTAGGTAACCACTCATACCAGCTGACACTTTCGTATTTATGAAATATTTTCTCGTGTCGTCCGATTTTAGGAAATGTGTACCACACCAACTGCCCTATGACGATCAATTTGCTATATTATCAATTCCGCCCAAATTTACCGATTTGGGGCAGTTCAAAGCCATCGGTGGAATCGCCCCGATACAAATTCAAGTCATTAGTGGAATCGCCCAAGCTGCAAAACAGCTGTTCTTGGCCACATGTCAAGGCTAGATTCGTACTTAGTGCAGACAATATACACAATGTATACGCTTGGTCGATTCGCCGGCGGTTTTGGCCGGGTCGATTGAACCAATCGCGATCGGAAACTTCGACTAGAACTCACAATACTCGGTAGCGAAAATATCCACGAGCTGTATTAGCTAAGGGAGGTTCACCTGTATTGTTATGTGCTGCTTAGTGCTACTGATATAGTAACTATTATCCTACATGTAGTAGGCATGCTAGGGTGCCACCACTTACACGCAGCGACGAAGAAGCGAGCTGGATACTCAGCGCAAGTAATTAGTAAATTTAAGTCCAATATAGTATCCCTTTCGCGGTACAAGGGAGCATTTTTCACCCTTGAAGGCATTTTCCAAAACACGGTACGTAATCTCCCTCTTAAGGGGCGAGAAATACACCTTTTTGCACAAGTTCAAGTTAGTAATACACCGTATTGTATAACAAACTATAAACGGTACGATCACAAATCATCGATGTATACTAAATTCAAGTTAAATGCATGTATCAGGTAGCTCCAGCAATCTTTGAAGTTGATATGTTACGAAAGAGATGCAAAGGAAGTACCGTGAATTTGTAAACGAGCGAGTTTTGCGCCCTTTTAGAATCAGATCACTTAGACTTGTATACTATAGTTTACCTAAGTGGTTCGCGAAAGGGGTATTATACTGATTGCCCTTGTTCTAATAGTGGTAGTCCGGCGAGATGATCAAGAGCAACATGTGCACTGTGTATCGACACGAAGCGCCACAAGAAGACGATGGCGGAGAATCTGCATGAGATTGACTGCATAGCAAGCATGTTAGGCAGCCTGCGAAAATGAGTCAGGTCCAGTGCGAAGGACGAATATCCGGGTGTCGAAGCCTATGCGACTGAGCGACGACGCCGAGGGAGGGGGCAAGGAGCCATAGGAAGTTAGTTCCAAGTAGCTAGATGACGAACGGAGGCCCTCGTAAGTGTTCAGAATTGATTTTGCTATCTCGAGTACAAGTGGTCTTACCATAAAGTTAATTTTTGCCCTTCAAGGCCAACACTTTCGCCGATGATCAAGCGTCGAGCAAGGAACCAGGTTCAACGGGCAAGTCTTCGAACTGAATGTCAGAACAAGATGCCGACCTTGGTGTGGACGTTGATGGGGACGCGGAGGTGTCCGTCTCGCAGCCGGCTTACGAGTTGGTGAGCGCCCCGAATTGACTGCCTGGGACCAGGAGTCGCTCGTGAACTGGAGGCATGAACATGAGCGCTATGTTGAGAAGATTCAGCAGAAGCGCAGGACGTCGAACGAGCCATTCGATGCTGCTGTGATGCGAGTGACGCGCGGCGACTGGATCTGAAATCCCACAGCGCCCTGTCCCAACATCCCCCGGAGAGCTTTGTCGATGATTGGTCAGGAAGCCTCGTTAGTTCCGTGACAAGTCATTGGTGATCATCGTGAAGGACCAAGCCCGACTGGGGAGTCCGGACTCCGCGAGATGTTTGGACAACGAGGAGTGTGGCGACTCCATACTGAGGCCACGATAAATGCCACTGGCAGGCTCCTATGCAGTCTGTCCGGACGAAGTGGTCTTAGTCCAAATGACTACTTTCGGACTCCGAACCGTCCGGATGCGCGATCTTATTTGTACCCAGAACCCGATCCATAGTGAAACCAAGTAGTTTGTACCTTCATGTTGACTAGACGTCTAGCGGACGTCTTTCAGAGACTTTAACTAATAACATAGTTCGTTTTGCCAGCTCAGACGCAAGTGCTGCTTGGGGAAGTTTGTTTGGCCCCGACGACACGGTGCAACAGTCCAAGGATAAGCCTGCCGGTGGGAGTCCCATTTGAAGGCCAAGACGACTGCGAAGTCGAAGCGTTTGGACA
>LGTU01000920.1:0-19680 GCA_001314425.1 Phytophthora pluvialis | reverse complement strand
ACAATTCCTCCGTTGCCCCACTCACGATTCCGCCCCGCTCAGAAGTATGCTTTTGCAATGTGGCCACTCAGAATTCGTCCAGAGCCGCTCAGGATTAATCTTTTCCCGTCCTCAATAGCCTATTACCAACATCCTCCTTCTCCTCATTAACTATCGCCACTTTTCAATTCTATACTGTATGAGTTGACATACATGTTGCAGACGCCCACATCTATTTGAATCAGGTAACCTGATAGACCGACCGCACGGAGTACACAAAAGATTTCTCAAACCAGACGAACACGTTGCATTTGGTACGGCATGAAATACTAGAGTCGAGTCAGGTTCATCGCAAGGATGATAAGACTTCAGTATCAGGGGATGCACTGGCGTGGAAACTTGCTTCCACGTACAGTAGATGTGGATAAATTCGACTGAAGGTGAGCTTTACCAGCAGAATGGGTGTGGAAATACTGAGGATGGCAACGATATGCACTCGAAGCTGTTCAAGCAGCTGGGAACCCGCTCAAGTTTCAAGTTTCGGTACGTTTCTTCGGAATTGACCTACAAGCTAGCAGGGCGAGCATGCAAAGGTGACAAAAAATCATGACAATTGAATTTGTTTTGCTTTTGCAGAGCATAATGACCAAGTACGGAGATGTGCCTGTGAGGGTACATTTTACTTAAATGTGTTATTTGCCTCTCTCCACTCCAATGCAATGATCACCCACAACATTCGTGGGTTCGCCAGTGACCGCCACTGCCAGCCCGAAACGCCACACTGTACGGTGCCCAGGAGACATTCCGCAGAAATGAGACCGAAACCTCAACAACGGGGGCGAGTTCTTTAGCCACCGCTGTACATCGATTTTTTTAGGGCGGTCATCTTTTGCAAGGCTTTATCTACGCTTAGCATACCTCTGACCCACGGTGATACTTACACGTCGGTGGTGCACAAGGCTTCCGATAATACGACGGCAATGTCATTGCACAGGTGTAGTAAGATAGATAACTGCATTGGTACCAGACAATCAACTATTGAATAGTTGAAGCATAATTCTGTAGCAATTGCCGCACACATTCTGTTAACCAGTTAGGTGGGCATGCAACTACCCCTACGCGGCCGGGTGGTTCACCACCATGCTGACTGTCTTCGCCGTCCAGAACTGCCGATTCGCCTTCAGGAAAAGCAGCATTTGCGTGGGTAGCATGCTGGTGCGGTGATATGCTTCGCCTGCGAGAAAATGCGCTCCACACAGTTAGACAGTTCGATACATAATATGTTAAACCTTGGTTTCCTGAATTTTGAGTTAATGAAGATACTTTTGGAGATAAGTTATCAAATGTTTGATTTTTCCATCACCGAAGTAAATAATTTCACGGAAATTATAATATATTCTCCGTAGTATTATTAATTCGGAACCCCTGGTGGTGCACACCTTTCGTTGCCTTGGTAGCTTTTAGTCGGCTACAATGACGAACTTTTGGACTCGCGAAGGCCTCACGAATGCTAGGTAGATGGACCCACCCAGGCGCTCGCGTGTTGGAAGCAGGAGGTTTCCGACTAGGAAGAACGCTCGATTTGCCCCAACAGATAATACAAGTATGTGATATCCATCATCAACAGGGGGCTTGCTGCCGTGGCTAACAGTGCTTTCTGTTTGGCAACTTGGCGTTGAATGATTCAACTGATATCATTGCGGAAAGGAAATCATTTCATCAAAGAGACACGGAAACGAGACCCAGGAGTACAATGAGGAGATCGGAGCTTGCCTCTCGGAGGAGCTGAAGCTGGTGTCCTCTGTGTGGGGTGCGGATATATCCACCGGATATCGGTATAGCAGAGTGTAAGGCCGGTATCAACGCGCTATCTGCTCCGGTACCATTATCACGAGAGTTGCACTGTGAATCCTGACGTGCGCGACTAAAGCAGGGACAGAATTAGCTTCCCCGCGGTAACTTACGAATATTGAAATATAGAGAAATGATCGAGTGGCTCAGAAATGGAAAGAGGGGGGGGGGGGGGAGCGGGAAAGCAGGCACAGTGGACGGCTACTACGGTGGCAGTGGCGATCAGTATGTCGCTCCAGCAGAACAGGAAGGCTCCCCAGACTACTGAAATGGTGCAGTCACTCCAGCGTATCGTATACCGACACGTGGTGGCTCCGACTAACCCTCGTGTATTGCTATCCACTAATTTCTTGCTCCAAGCGACAATTAACCAACCGCCCCCCCCAGCAGCCAGCGCCAGACGCTCAACAGGACGGAGATGATGGAGATGACGATGCACCTCCGACTCAACTCGCTCACCGACAAGACGGAGAGGATGCAGTGACTGGGGGCGACAAGGAACCTGCGCAAGAAGACAAGAAGGTCGAAGCTGCCGAC
Organism: Phytophthora pluvialis; assembly: GCA_001314425.1. Classification (NCBI taxonomy): domain Eukaryota; phylum Oomycota; class Peronosporomycetes; order Peronosporales; family Peronosporaceae; genus Phytophthora; species Phytophthora pluvialis. Next base: position 17,313 of record LGTU01000920.1, on the reverse strand, counting down.
GATGACCCTGCCCAGCAAGCTGAAGAAGATGGAGCTGCTGGTGATGGCTTGCAACATGGAGAGGATGACAGCGCTCCGCTGCCAGCCCAACATCCACGTGGCCGTCCCCAGCAAGAAGACGACGCAGCGGACGACCGACCACGTGATGGCGTAGCAGCACCGGACACCAAGGGTCAGCGTGCCCACATGAAGGGAAGTGCTTCGACTAAAGACGCAGAGAGTCTCGAGCTGAAAAGAGGCTTGTGAGAGCCTCGTAAAAAGCGTCATGCATTTGCCATTGCGGAGGCCTCTATGCCGTTGCCTGATAGTTCCAGTGAGGGCGCGTCGGAAGAGGAGTACAACGCAAACAGAGGCGTGTACGATGAAGAGGATGACGACTACGGAATTTCCCTGGATCTTGTGCAGAAGGAGGGGTCGTTGGAGTTGGCTGAACTGTTGGGATATAATCCGGTACCAGACCCGTCACACAAGATACCGGACGATACAGAATCCGGTGGAGCAAATGAACGTGTGAGTCAGAATCAATCCGGTGGAGCTGTGGTGAGCGCGGTACCGGATCCGGTGGAGTCTGCGAGCATTCCGGGCAGCGGCGAGACGTGCAGTGAGGAAGATGCAGCAATTGCTGCTCTCGAAGCTTCTCGTGACCGTGTGGTGGAGGACGAAGGAGCCTTCATGGAGGGTTTTGACCATATGTTTGACGACTGGGATGCGTTCTTTGCGGCGTTGAAGACTCACACCGAATACACGTTCCAGCTGTTGTCCAAGCGAACGTCGTACAACTCTACGCTGCGGAACCAGAAGCTGAAAGCGCGCGGAATTGTCGAGACGGATCAACGGATGCTCCTAGCTACCATGCCCTACTATTCACTCACGTTGATGTGTACGCACGGTATCTATCATCTAAAAAGGGCAAAGGAAAACGGCAGCGGAAGGCAATGCGATTCCTAGATTGTGAAGCCAAGGTGAAGGTGCTTTCGAAGCGCGATGGCAAGGGTGTCTGGAAAGTGTCAGTGTCGTGGGAAGTCTCCCACAACCATGTGCGAAGTGCGGACCTGTATCGCTACTATTCCGAGAACCGAAGAATCACAGACCCGGCCGTGCTGTTGGACGTGCAGAGAATGAAGAAGGCGGGGTCGTCCGCAAAGGGCATTCTTCAACACCTACGCGAGGAAACCGGTACGACCTTGTGGCTGCACTGGATAATGGTAAGCTACACACTCTCACTGCTTCGGTGTGTATAGATAAAAGTACGGACCCGCGCGATGTTCACAACTTGATCGCGTCGATAAAACGGGAAAACAGAGAAGGCAAAACAGACGAAGAGCGCAGCGTGGCGCTGCTGCGTGAGTTTTGCCAAACGGATGGCAACACGGAAGCAATATCGATGAACAACTCATCCGGTCTTGTTCACGCCGTGTGCTTTCAGAATGCACGCCAGAAAAGACTGTTCAAAGCGTTTCCTGAGGTTATCCTGGTTGACACAACCCACTGGACCAACAAGAATTACTACAAGCTTCTTAGTATTCTCGTCGACGACGTGTTCGGGAAGGTAGGTCGATTCTGTACAACATATTGTACCATTTCTGGAGTTCAGATACCGGATGTTGTCTCACACACTGTGTGCGCGTTTGATTTCAGGGTTAATACGTCCAACACTCACTTGTTGAGAGAGAACCAAAAGAGAAACTATCCTTCTGTCTGCAAGAGTTCAAGGAAGCTAACTCTGCGTGGGAAAGCATACGGGTTATCGTGACGGACAAAGACTTTTCGGAGAAGGACGTGCTGGCGGAGACGTTTCCCTACGCTTGTCAGATACTATGCCAGTTTCGCGTTATCGATTACCTTCGGAAACAGGTAGCCTTTGTTTGGGCAACTTATTGACGCGAGCGTGAGGGTGGTAGCTAAAGCGATTTTTTGATTTGAATAGGTTGGAAGCCTCTGCAAACGTGAACCGAGCGACAATAAAGATATCAAAGGCGCCCTACAGTTGATGATGAAGGCCACCAGTGCGCAGGAGCACAAGATTTACCATCGAGACATGGTGCGATCACTTGGTGGAAACAAGAAGGACCCCTTTTTCGAGTACTTCGACGCTAACTGGGAAACATGCAAGGAGGAGTGGATGGACTACCATCGCGACAACATGCCGCATTTAAACAACCACACCAACAACCGTATCGAAAGCGGGTGGGGGAAGATAAAGCAGGTTGTGTATAACGTGCCAGGTGTGTCCGTTATTTAGCATACACTATAGACTGCGAGGAAGCGCGTGAGACTCAGGAGACTGAGTCTGAGTATGGGCTTTGGGNCTTTGCCTCTTTAGCTATATAGATCTACCTACATATGTAACTTCAAACAGCCCGTTACATTGTGGATCGAGAGGACCCAATTGACGAGTTGATCAGCACGTTGATCATGCCGCAGGAATGGTCGGAAGAGCGATACATGAAAGAGTTCAAGACATTAGGTACCCGCCAGACCCCTGACGCTGCTGATGCGGAGCTTGTCACGTTAGCCATTCAGCTGAGTTCACATGCATACCGCCTCGTCAGGGATCAGTATTAGTACGCATGCGATGGAGATGCAGACTACGATGTAAGCATCAATGGGGCGAGAGCGGAGTTGCGCACTCAGAAGGATGGCGACGAGCACGCCGTCCACGTGATGAATATCAAAGTACATCTATTTGGTGTCATTTAGTATATCCGGTATCATTCTGGGTGTCCGGTACCAGTTGGCCGTCCGGTACTCGATCCAAACCCAAGCTTGTTGGCTAACGTTGTGTGTGTTTGGCTTGTAGACGTTCCAATCCAACTGCACATTTTTGCGAATTCTATTGCTGCCCTGCCGACATGTAATCTACTTCCGCAAGCACCGGGACTGCGAGTCGGCGATCCCACCTCCAAAGTTCTACACAGCACGATGGTTACTACTATCACCCACAAACGATATTTATACGGGTTCTGTAGACATGGGAAGATCGCTGCGTACATTCAAACGGGGCACGAATTCTTTGCGAGCGCTATCTCGAGGCCAAAAGTACAGCGACGCGCGCGCTGTGTGCCAACAGATTAAATGAATTATGGCCGATCAAAGTACTGAGGACTTCACCTCGACGTTCACGCTACTCCAGACAGTTGAGAAGCTTTGCCGTGCAGGTGAGGTGCGCAAACTTGCCGATGCAATAGCGGTGATCAAAAGTCAAGCACAAGAATCGGAGCCAAAGAAACAAAGGCAGAAGGCGGAGAGTGTTCCAGCTTCTACAGAAGTCAACATGCAAAAGATCAGATTCTCGGAGTCAGTGAGAAAGACGCAGGCATCGAGGCGGACGAAGACCAAAGCTCAGAAGGTTCAGTCGCTGAAGCGTATCCGCCGCCGGGCAAAGCTTCTCGCTGCGGGTAAGGCGAAGACGCCTCCAACGCTCGACGAGCTCGGAACCATCCTCTCGCAGCTTTATTGCTATGCTATAGCAGCTAAATCGGTACGTGCTTCTTCAGATGAAGATTATTACGCTTATGCTGCGGCTAATGTTGTTGTAAACGTGCAGGTGGAGCTTCTGCCACTGAAAGATGTAGTGGTGCGGACATCGCACACAATTCAGCGGATGAACGTGGAGCAGTCACTTCAGCAGCCACAAGGCATACTCCCAAGAGAAACGTGCACAGCGGTGATCTCAGATATTGACTTGCGAGTCGAGGGGGAAGACGGCAATGCAATGTATCTAGCCCGGTGGGATGAATATGGATACGCTACAGTAGAGCAGCTGAGGGCAATGGTGTTGGTGATCGACGCGAAGGCGGTGATGGCCAAGGTTGATGCAGCCTGAAGTGAATTGACGAAGTCGGCATGTGCTCAACAGACGAGAAGCCACCCTTCAATGACTGTGGGCTGTTCCTTAAGGTATGTGTTGTACCAAATCGTGTTATTCGGTATGAAAACATTGAACTGATACCGAATATTTGTGTACACACTGTTGGCAGGATATTTTCAAGGTTTCTGTGGAGAATAAAGCCCTTAACACGTACACGACTGCTGGTGAAGAGATTGAAGGAGCCCGGCTTCTGCAGTTTAGCGAGGAGAATTTGCTGAATTCGACGTACGTGCGTGCTGGTCTAATTTTTCTGACGCGGCGCTACATCACGAAGAGTGTGAGGTTCATTGGACCAGATTGATACCAAATTCAAGATCACACGAGGCGAAAACAAGCTGTGGCTACCAACGGAGCGTTTCACGCTAGCGTCCAGCGACAAATTGGCATTGTGAACTCGAGTGGATACCACTGGATGGCTTTCTACGTGGACCTTACTTCAGGTCCGGTTACGTGCACCCTGTTCGACCCTCAGTAGACCAACTCGCGCTACAAGGAATTGGAAGAAGTCGTGCTAACTGTAATCACCCCACAACTGCGTGGCCAGCCTGATGTCGATTTCGAGCGGCGGGAGAAGTGGAAGCAAGAAGACGGGCATCCGTGCGGTTTGTGGAGTTTGTTTTTCTTGGAGTCGATGATACCGGGGCACGCGTGGATCAAGGAGTGCTACAAGATGGAGCAGTACTCTCGACTTCGATATCTGCGTTTTTGCTTACGCGATACTGAAGGTGAAACCGTGTAAGGACATTTGAGAGGAGGTAGCAACACTGAGTACTAACATTTTCCAATATATCCTTTTGTTTGCAGTCCTTGTTGCGTTGAAGGTCTCGACTTGTGGACTTCTTCCTTTCAAATGACGAGTCGTTTTGGTACATCGTATATAGGATTTGGTATAACACACACAGTATCTAGTACAATCTAGAGTTTTCTGAATTTAGACATTGGTAGCTTCGTAAACTACGTCGCTTCAGGCCAAAACCCATGAAAACGATTTCAGCATCGTAATTTATATATGCTTCTTTTATCACAAGCCATATGCTGTTTATGATAGGGTTAGGAATTTCAAATATAATATTTTTTAGACCGGTGGATGCATCACCGTCCCTCTGTGTGGTACCGTATTTGAGATCTCCTACTTCAGACCCTTGATTTTTGAAGTTGCTGTGTTGAGCTCCCCTTTTGTTGCCATATAGTACCATTCTTGCAATAAATTACATTCTTTGTTCACTTTTGCATTGTTTTTATGGTATGAATTAGGAGATCTCTCTGAAGTAGGAGATCTGAAATACGGTACTTGTAACCGTACATGCATTTCATTTGGTCAGAGTATGGCCATTTCCCATCCATGCTATTTTCTCTAGCTGTCAGTTGCAAGCAGGCTGTTCGGTGACGAGGGCTTCATCATCAGTAAAACACCACGCTGGGTCGCACGTCGCGGTGACGAGCTGCCATTTTGATGGGGCTTCACTCCCGACAAACGGCTTCATTTCCGAACTAGCGGCCAAAGCTGTCGTTGTTCCCATACATCACGCCGTCATGGGAAACACAACCATTAGAACGAGAATCTTCGTCGTGCTTCTTATTACCTCCGCTTTTGTTAGCAGCATTGCCGAGACGGTCGTCGACAGAGCAGCCACGGCCCCCGATACAAAAAGCAACGATGGCAAGTACGCGCGACACTTAAGGGAGGATTGGACTACAACCCATAATCCGATCGGTGTTGAAGAGGAAGCGAGGGGATTTTCGATTGTCACTAAGCTGAAGAATCTACTACAAGTCAATTCTGCACAAGTCCGCACGAAGAATGTGAAAATCCCCAAGAAGTTGCTCGCTAGTGTTAGCGATAAAGACAAGAAGGAGATGCTGCAGGGCGTTGGGCTTGTTTTGTTGGTCCTTGCTGCTGGCGGGGCGATTTACAGCGTCTCCTCGCACTAAACCTGTGGTGCAAATAAACAGCTCGACGTTGTGCTGTTAGTGCAGTACTGGAGCATTTAATTTATTCGCAGTCGGTTTGAAGTTGCTATGCTAACTGCAGCTTCGGAGTCGGCTACATACGACTAAGTACCAGCTCAGCATGTCTGGTTCGAATTTTCATCATTTGAGAGTTGTGATACCTACGCACAAGGGTGCGTTGCTTTAGGCTGGGAGGACTGCTGTAACAAAATGTAAGGTGTTGCATCGTTGAAATTGTTATTTACTCTTCCAGAATCGATCTCACCACTTGATTGTGTAGACATTGGGACGAACATTGCATCGTTGACATTATTCTTTACTCTGTCACAACCCGTTCTCGTCGATTTCGATTAACCTCTTGATTGTATAGATGTTGGGACGTAACTCCAGCAGCTTGTTACGGCGGTATGAAGTAGTGAGAGGCAAACAGCGCAGTCCATCAGCTGTTTGGACACGAGTACAGTTCCAACATATAGATGTTCAAAGGCCCATATTGGTTCGGGTTCTGAGCCTTCGAGCAAAAGCGCAACTCGTTTTCGAGCTGCACCTTGAGCTTTCCATATCATTTGTACGAAACCTAATTCGACGGCATGCAATGATGTACTTGTATTGCTGGTCGACTTTGGAGCCGAGATGGCTCCACAACGCTGTTGCTGCTCCTCCTGCAGCCACTACGGCAAAAACTGTGTGTCGCGGCTTTAATGTTGTGCGAAAATTTACTGAGATACAAGCAACTTTTTTGGACGAATTAATCTGTGAGGCTGTCGATACATGTACTGCTCTTCTAGCTGTCCTCCCAGGATTAAAGTCTGTTACCAGTGAAATTGAGGAAGGGAACGTGTATGTAGTTGGGTTTAACTGTCCTACAGACTGCAAACTGAATGAGCAACTATAATAATCAGAGGGTAGGATACGAAAATGGGTTCGATCTGTCAAAGTTGAGGTCAACCCAAGCGAGGTAAATGCTCTGCCGCGAACTGATCGGCCCATGCCCATCATATCTGTCTGCGGAGTACGGATTGGCACCGGATTTGGAATAGAAGCATTCAAAGTGGGAATGCTGGGGGGTGGTCTGTTTGGGGGTTTCGCGAACGATGATGTCGTTGCGAAGTCGCCTGTTGACAAGGAGGACAAGAGTGGAGATTCTCCACAACAGCGGAGACATCTCCTGGTCGTATCACCAGGCTCTGTTGACATCACAATGGGAAGGAAAAACTATAATTGCTAATTATCTACATAAACATATTTACTGGCGTGAACAGTACAATGTACATGAGTCGCCTACTGAGTCGATAAAACTGTTTGCCCTGTCATTTCCAATGAATACAAGTACAAATAGGTACATGTAGCTAAACGTAGTCATTCTACATGATATTGATGGCCGGAATGACCAGCAGGAGCAAATGACACCAAAGGTATCAAAAGAGCATCGAAGCGATGAATTCTGGGACCGAGGTGTTTATTAGATAAACCGTCACCAACCTTGTTTTAGTTTAAAAAGAAAAAAATGTTTTCACAATCAAAAGGTGCTTTTGAAGAAGAAACGGAAGCAGTGCTCTGCAGCAGCTGTGCCAGGCAAGAAGATAAGTAGGATTTGCTTCTATTCACTGAATAGTACTTAAGTATTCAGGTATACAGTACTGTACATTTAGATACGAAAATGTGTCTATGGTACAGTACATGTACCTAAAAGTCAATCTTCGACGGTCGAAGTTCGACCTATAATAATCCGCACTACGGATAAAAACTATCCTCCTCATTTTGGGCGAAAAAAATGAGTGATCCGAATGTCAACCAGAGAGCAAAAAGATGAGCAGAACTCCTCTTCCAGGATCATTCTGGACATACCACAGTCCTGGATATTCAGACTGACACTTGGACACTGTTCGTGAAGGATGCTCGTGCGCCTTAACACCAGCACGCTCTTCGTGGCCACCATCATTGCTCTGAGCTGCATTAGTCAGACTGATGCCGACAACACCTTGCAGATCGCCAACGTGCCCCCCCACTTTATCGGCGAGCTAGTAGCGGATGACAATGCAGGTCGCCACTTGAAGAGCAGTACAACGCTCACAGAAGGCGAGGAAGAGGCACTCGGAGCTGAAGACGAAGAGAGAGCTGGCTGGCAAAGTGCCGTCACGAAGGTCAAGGCAGTGAATCGCTTCAAGAATGCGGGAGTCAATGGCGGGGTCACCACTAAACTCAAAGAAGCAGAGGTGAAGAAAATCACGGAGCAGGTGGCGCAGGAGGTGGCGAAGAAACCGACGAAGTGGCGTGTCATCAAGAAAATTCTGAAGATCACGTACGGAGTAGCCCTTGCGACGCTTATTATCGTTGGTGTGGAAGCCATGCTTTCTTCAGCGTAGTTATTGGGCCCGTGTTCCTTGCAATAATGATGCAATTAGCGTTTAACGATAACAAGTACTTTTCGTTGTGCACATGATGCGACACAAGCACCTAACTTAGCTTACAATTAAATACGCTTTGGGCTCATGCATTGGTCTGACGGGACGCCGATTCACAGTTGCAGTTTTGTGCAGCTAAGTCATGGAAACTTTCGGCAAACTTGGCGTCGCGGTTGCCTCGCTCGAGCGAACGAGCTGTGTGATGGTTTGTGAATACGCTTCCGTTCGCGGTGATGCACCGATTTCATTGTGTTGGATTCGTTAGTAAATTATACTACTAGTAGTTCTATTCAGTACGCGTTTTACTACGCTTCGATAACGTTGCGTTTTGGTTGCTGTATCCAAGTGGTGCGGGGCTTCTTTGCAGTAATCGGTTGCGCTCAATCGAGCAGAAAATCGTACAAAGTGCTTCCGCAGTTCACAACTCACTGATTTATGAAACGACGTTGATACCTTAACTGAAGCAGAAAAACTCGGAGACCCAGTACGCCTACCGGAGAAGTCGCGGCTGCCACGGTATTCCATTGCGACGAGCCACCCACAGAGTGAATTTAAAGTTGGTCAGTCTTCACGAATCTTGAATCAGCACTATCGGGAAACTGCAATTCAAAGCTTCCGCTTCGGAAACAAATTGTCTGCTGCAACTTGTATTAGAAACCTTCAAAGTCTTAGACATTACCAGCAGCAAATGGGTGAATAACTTCGACATAAATGATTATAATCCACGCAAAAGCATCTGCAAGGCAGAAGCTCGTTCAACGAACTTCATGCTAGGCTTTCAATTGGTGCAATTGTTCGTGATGTTGACCGAGCCTAGGGTATCATCCTCGAAATTTGCATTTAGTTTTAGCACTTCATTGTTCTCAATGACTACTCCAAATTTTGAAATAGATGCCCGAGAAGGATTTCCTCGAGGCCAGTGATAGTTTATAGCCATTTCAGAAGCACATCACTTGAAACTACTTGGTTGCAATGACGGGATCAACTCAGCTAAATGACTTTGCTTCGGCATCCGTCATGGCGCTTTGATCGTGCGACGATATCAGTGAATAAATACAACTCAATAGGTCTCAATTACTACATCATACGTAGTACCAACAAAAAGGAAAATAAATCGTAGCTCTTCCCACTGGTTCGACGTCGACATCTGCACATTTGCAGACTCGGTAGCGCTTTGGTAGCCGAGTGTGCGAACAACTTGGTAGGCATGACATAATCGGTCGTTGAGGAAGGACTTGGCCTCGTCCTTCTCCGTTCGTGGCTGCTCGCATTCGAGTAGCCATCCTTACCTGATTGCTGCATTTAGTATCGATGCCTCTCTTTCCTTTGTGTGTCTGCAAAAACCTCGAGGCTAACTAAATAATGGTCAATTACACCAGACGCACCCTCCAAAGAGTCCATTCTAGTCATGGTAACTCTAATACTAGGATCGGCACGGCGAAGGGGGCAAGCAACAGTGCACATACACGTCAGAGGCTCAACTGCATCATTGAATGACAAGTGCAGCAACACCTACAACCGAGGAAGCGAAGAATTGCGCAAAACAACAAGCCAAGTAGCAGCCGAGTAACACAAGCGATGTACTTCGAAGTAAATTGCAAGAAGTGAGACAGAGCTGCACTCAGCTGTCACTCTACGTAAAGACCATATTTACTTCGTAGTTTGCCACACAGGACGTTGGTCGCCCACCCATGCATCAAACCGAAGTCGCTTCCACAGCATGCTGCCGTCATACACGCGCTTATTATCGCCGTGTCTGCAGGTACAATCAATCAAGTCTCTCCAAGGGGAGCCGTTTCTTGAATCTAATCTGGTGCTGGTACACGGCAAGTACTTGTAAGTTGTGACGTATTCTCCATCTGCACTGTGAGCAGAGTTCCTCGATACCGCCGACTATGAAGTATAGTTTCCCTTCCAATTTGGCACCTCCCAAGAAGACGCAGGCATTTTAAAAAGCTCAGGCTGCGTACTGTAATTCCGCTGGAATGAAACAGTGGTTCCGCTGGAACTAAGTTTTCCGCTCGAATGGCCGATCCGCTGGTTTGTATCGCAGTACATGATTTTGCTGCATGGCAACCCGCTGAACTGCCCTGTGATATATTGTAAAGCTGAGAGCTTAAGAAGAAAACGTGTATTCAGTTGCAAAGCTCATATTCTACGAGAAATCCGTACATCGTCGCCGTTTTATTATTGTTTGCTAAGCTGAACGAACCGAAAACGATCAGCAACTCCAATTATTACACCTATCTCGTCCTCCAACAGTTTGATCGCCACCTCGAACCTAGACAGCCTGCTCGGTCGGTTCGACGAGCCATACTTGCATCGGCAAGTGTTTGTGAGCGACGTCGAACTCTAGGATCGCCTCTGTCACCTTCTCACCCGTGCTTTTATGACCCTTTGTGGCACCATTGCTGACTCCTCGTTGATGAAAGCCCTGAGGTGACATCGGCAAAACGCTGACTCTGGGACTTTGACTTCACCCGACGGCTCCGATGGGACACCAGCGTCTTCGTCACTCTGCGCTTCTTCCGTAGCTCTTTCAGTCGTGTTGACGTTCTCGTCGCCCGCATACCTCGCATGTAGAGACGGAGAGGTGGTGATAATACAACTGGAATCGATGCTTTCCTAGTTCAGCAATATGATGTTATAAAGGTGCCTTCCTCTCAATCCGCTGAGTCAATCCGCTGCCTGCCCGAATTCGGGTGGATGAAATCGGCTGGAACAAGGCCGAAATTCCGCTGGAATGGCGCGCAGTACACGCCAGCGGATCGGCCATTCCGCTGGAACGTAAAATTCGCTAGAATCGCCCTCACCCCGCTGGAATTTTGGTCTGCAGTACCCACTCTCAGTATGTGTTGATCGACGACAGTGGTTGCGACGCGGTTGAACTTCCTCCTCAAGGACAGCACCTTCCTCCACCCCTTGAACCGTAATCACTGTATTTAGGTTGCATTGCAATACCCCTTTGACGCTGCTAAAGGAAGGAGTGACTACGGACTCGCATCGGCATTTTTGTGGATTCTTGTTAGCTGCACGCTTGCCATGACATCCGTCCTTACACAATACGAAAATTTGCCTCATAAATATTACTATAATATGGATAATTAGTCTCTGATGCTAGAAGTCGTTGAACTTTCGAAGTTCGTCGTAAGTAAGTTATAATCATGGGCTTTGCTGTTCGCAGATGGCCACGATGAATACGCAAGAGGCCATTGCGAAACGTAGGGTGGTTACGGAGCTTGGACGCCGAACCCCGATGCTTAGCATTCAGTGTGCTGCAACGCAGAGAAGTCGGCGGGGGAAGTTGCAATCCCCCCGGTCGAAGCAGGTAACTCGTCCAAACGCTGAGGACGACTACGAGGGTCTGCCGTTGAACTCTGCAATAATTAGAGTTCGACCGACTACCATCACATCTCTCAGGATCTACGGCAGCATGACCTGCTCCTCAGCTTTGAAATGAAAACTGAACCTATCGGGGTAATATGTCACTGCACTACACAGTATGCAGATTGCGGCAAACTCGATTCTACGTCGCATGTCTTCGGAGTGCTCGAAGACTACAGCTTTGGTACAGAAAATACGGACAGCGAGGTGAGCTGTGGCATGTGAGAGTGCGTGCTTCATTCCCTATTTGGCGCCTCAGTATTCGTGCCAAACGTTCCGACGCGACTTTCGTCCATGCGTCTTAGTTTGTTCCTGTTCCTGGTCGTGGTTACCATCGCTATCAGCAGCTTCAGCTCTGCCAATGGAGACAACACGGTGCGTTACCTGAAGGGCATCCAGGCATCGACGGAGGAGGAATCGCTGAATGCTGAGGATGAAGAGAGAGGCTGGCAAGAAGTCGCCACGAAGTTGAAGGCCGGTCAACTGGATGACCTCGCTGCGAAGATGAAGGCTGGCCAAGTTGACGACGCCGTCGCTGCCGCTGGTGGCAATAAGTGGCAGCAAGCGCTTGACAAGCTGAAGGCACAGAAAGCCCTGCAGAATGCCGAGAAGACTGCTGGGATCGCTACCACTGGTAAGAGCAAGTGGCAAACGGCGCTCGAGAAAATGAAAGCCAACAATTTCAAGAACCTCGACGACATTAAAGCCCCCGCCGTCGACCAGAGCAAGTGGCAGGCTGCTGTCACCAAGATTCAGGCGGGCAAACTCACCAAGCTCGACACTACGAACAACAAGTGGCAGGGTGCGTTCGACAAGCTCAAAGCGTCCGGTCAACTGAAGAACGTCGACGAGGCGCAGATTGCGAAGGTCACGGAGGGAGTGGCCCAGGAGATCGCGAAGGCTCCGCAGAAATCCAGCAAGTTCAAGAAGTTCATGGAGATCACGTTCGGAGTTGCGCTCACGGGGCTTATCCTTGTTGGTTTCAACGCCATGATTTCGTAAAAAGAAATGACGCTTGAATCCTTACGACCATAAAGATCTCTTCTACTATGTGTGATTCGTCGAAGTCTGAAGGAACTCTCTATAAAACCCTATGCGGCCAGTGTGTTTAGTTTCCTGCCACACTTGTAGATGCATACCATAATATGGTATATATATTATTTGCGACAGCACTCCCCCCGAGAGGATATATACTACGTAGCGTAAGGTATTATATAATACGCTTGACCTTGTCTAGCTTCGGAGAAACAAAACATGCTTAAGGTAATCACGTGCACCATACCGATATTACGGACCACTATTTTAATATGGTAGTGGTAATTAACATACGAAGGGATTGCTGAACTCTTTTCTTTCTACTACATGTACAGTACATGTACAGTAATTGTTCACTCTTGAATGCACATACCGTCAGTTCCTTCATGTTGTCGTATTGCACTCTGCATTTTTTCATTCCTGCGGTTTAATCGAGGCGGCTGTCACATTTCTCACCTCCTGCAGCTAAAAACATCCAACCAATAACAATTGATTGCGCTTGGAACTGGAGATGATGGAACTGCACTTATCTCATGGTCTGATGCATCATACTTCTTGATATTTTTCCGCTTTCTATCAACACCAAACTAAGTGAATTGCCTGAATTCTAGAAGTAGATTTAATAAATTCATTGAGAGTGCTTTTGACTTGGGGTGAGGACGAAATATATTCTCAAGATCGGATCGCCTTGAACTTGTTGAAGAAGTATCTGGGATGAAATGGATGACTGTTTTATTTATTTTTTAATATACAAAAATGCACTACAAAAATGCAACACCGTTTTAAGCAGGTCGAGAATGCCTGAATTTCCAACAAAGGGTAATATTCCAACAGTATATCGTCCGATTTTATGGGGCTCTTTCTACCCTCATTGAGTCATTAACACGATCTCAAGGCACTACTGGCGACCTTGCTTCTCTAGGAACAACCTTATGACTTTGATGACAACGAAAACTGGGAACGACACTTGTCTGTGCGGGAAACGCTGCAGTTTCATGTCGAGAGGCATTTATATGATAAGAACCGGAGTCGCTGCGTCGGCAAACAACGATCTACTTCTGTACTTGAAGTGGTGCACAATCGTCGCATACATAACTCAACATCTTGCCAGAATAATGCACCTAGCTTATTATGCCGCTACTATACAAACTAAATATTCGATATTCTCGAGTGCGCGCGTCATTTTTTGAATTCTAGTAGCGGACTTCTTCCTCGCCTTTTACCTCACCGGCTTTTACCTCACCGGTTGGGAAATTAAAATCTGTCAAGATAAAAATGAATTGATTAGATGAAGAGGCATCAGATGCCATTGTGTGGCGACGAAGCTGCGATGGAAATTTTACGCTATGAATGCAGCAATGCAAGCCAGTCCCTGAACAGATAGAAATAATGGCCCAGTTCGTAAAAAAAATTCGTTTAACGCTGTCGATAAGTTGTAGTGCGGTTGGTCTCATGTTATGAGCTTGCAGATGAAAGGACTATTCTTGAAAGCCGTGGCTAGTTTTCCATACTTCGTCTTGATTGGGGTGAACACCGAACTTTTCCCAATATCTTCGTACGTTTTTGGACGTCTCGAGCTTCTTGTCGACGCTGGCACTTGTTGATTCGATCCTACTGAGCTCAGACGTCTTGCTGAGAGCAGATTCGATTTTGTTAGTGTCGGCGGCACTTTTTCCGAAGAAGTTTTTGATGTAAGCCTGAAAAGTGATCAGGTTTGGGAAAATGTATCTCTCTTCTGCTTCCATTCAGACCGTGGGGCAATCAGCATGCTCTTTTGGACCCACCAGCCCTTTGATATGTCGTTGCCTGAGTGAATTACGAGAACATTTGAAGGTGGAGTCGGGTTTCTGACTGCTCCGGATAGAATTCGAACGCTGCTTAGCGGCCTTGACGGTTCTCCAGATGTCAAAAATATAGCAATCATTGAAAGTAGAAAACACGTCCGGTGCACGTTGAAGATTCTCAGCGGTAGGACTTATTGATCGGTTGAGATGTTCCGCGGACAGTTGAGAAATAACTCGAGCTTTGAAAATATATCGATGGTGGGTGGGGAAGTACCCGAGTTTTGTCAAGAAGCTGAAAAAAATCCTCAGGCTATGAAGGCGTTGGAGAAGAATCCCGAGGTGGCAAAGTTGAAGAAGGCCTTGAAAGAAAAACCTTATACACTTTCTCGTAACATCATCCGGAAGTTTTTAGATGACGACACCGATTTTGGGTATTCATGTACTGTGAGTTTTGTAGCGGGTCTGATTGGTGTTCTAGCTGTATGGGTTAGAGCCTTTTTGTTGACGTCTCTATTCATCGCCATCCACAACACTTAGTCTTACGAACTTTGATTGCACAAATGCTATTTGAGAGACACCGCGGACAAACATGTAGCTGGCGGGTGGTGGTCAAGCAAATGACCAATACAGCGTATCAATTTTCATTTTCGGAGACTTTAATAACGTCCTAGATCGAGTTACTGAAGATTCTTTACTTCCCTTGTTATCTTCAACAGCCATTGATGTCTGTAAAACAAATACAATACATTTAAGATTGGACTGACGAAGTGTGCTTGTGCATCGATGCACTACAAAACGACTTGATTCATTTGACCCGCGAAGACAATCGGGTTGACTTCGGCAACAAGGATAGTTGAACTGCTGGATAAATAAAACGAATGCTCAGGAATGACCTCCATACCCAGCAGAAACGCTTTCGACTCATGAGGCAACCTTCATGCAAATTGATGTTCGTTTACATTGTACACAAATTCTAAGGTGTAAAGAATACCATCTCTGTACTTCTACAAAGACCAACATCATAATATGACTGGCATTAGAGCCTGAAACGAGCATGTATAGCCGCAGCTTATCAGTGGGAGTTTAATCACGAGAACAGAGCCTTCAAGCGTAGCTCAACACCCATAGACATCCAGGAATTGTCACGACAGCAGTATTCAACTTGGTAGATACACTAGTTGGCATCGTACTACAGAAGGCCTCTGTGCCGCTATTGGACTAATGTTAACCTAGACAGCCACTCATTTAAACCACAGATCGTAAGGTACATATTCGTGCGCGTAGCGATGCGAGTCTTATTGAAGAATGTGCTCTACTACTAGTAGTATTTACTAAGGATTTACTTCTACTACAGTAGTACTAAGCTGGATAAAATGACTTGACTACAAGTGGCACACTGACAATCAACGTCAAAAGAACACTTGCGATAATGATCTCCTTCTTGATGGCAGGGTTCTCCTTAAAGAATTCCTTAAGACTTTGGCGCTTCTGTCCAAATGTTTCCAAGTTCTTGGCGAAGGAAGGATTCTTCTGAAACGCAGCCTTGATTTTGGTGAGACCCGGGATCTTGTGCAGAGCCGGAATTGACAATCTCTCTTCGCCCTGAGCGTTCGTCACGAGATTTTCATCACTAGTCGCTGCCGTGCCCCCTTTGAGATACCGGCGTGTTGTGATACCGCTCGTGAGCTTGAAGGTTGCCTCTTGGTTGCTGGTCTGGACGCCGGCATTGGCAGCGAAGCAGCTTCCACATGCCAGCAGGGTTACCACGACGAGCAATAAGACGGAGGCTGGACGCATTATCATATTCCTCAGCTAAGTGAGCACGCCTTGTCGAGGTGTGCGCAGGTTGAGATCAATTTCGAACTGAACGGGCTTGTGGGGTCTCGAAGGTGACAAGGGTGATGGGGGAGGAGCATTCTGTTCACCAACTCTGAGACTAGGACGTTCCTTCGCGGTTTTGCTCTATCAAATCGTGGATACTGGTCCAGTTACTGCACTACTGGAGCAGTTGCCTAGTTTTCTGTCCGAGGACCATTGCACTCAAAGCAGAATGAGGCATATGAGCTAGGACTCCTAGTGCACGTCATGCCAGTTGTAGCCAATTAGGTGCCATTTCACGTTCGCGTCTGCGATACACAATCCCAGGATTTCAGTGGGAACATACGATACCTGTACTGTATGAAACATTACACTATATGTACGGTTCGTTCGAATCGCCAACGTCGATGACGATTGCAAAAGGGGTAGTTTTGCATGAAAAGACGCAAATATCCATTTGGAGATCCAGTTGAGTGCCCCTTTCAAAGCGAAACCAAGATGTCAGCATCAGAGTGAATGTTACTACAGCAGTCAGAAAAATTGCGATCTCTACACCTTCGAGAGGCTAGTTTGCTTTTCGCATTCAATCTCAAAACCCCACAAATATGTGCATGTGCTGCCGTACGAAGCTCGCTTGGTGTATGCGGAAATTCTCGTAGGCCTTATGTGTTCGAGTAGAGTTCTTAAACACTTCGAATTTTGCGATAAATTACTCTCAAGCTTGAAGGTACAAGATAGCCAGTTCAACTATATGGCGGGCTACGTAGGAAGAGTAGGAACGAAGGAGCTTGTTGAGATGGTGTCGAAATACGAAGTGAGTTAGATTTAGAGGCTAGCNGAATCTATCTTCAACACCGTGCCGTTATCATGATAAGCATTACAACTCTCTCGTGGAAGCCTATAACGAGAAGAACTACGCGAATTCGGGCTGTGCGGGGCGGCTGTGCCTTGTTGTCCTCTCCAACATTTCCGAGATGCTACCCGTGGGGTGTAATTTGTGGCGGTGGCGAAGATGGAGCCGTATACAGCTCTTGACGAGTTAGTGCGCGCATTGCAGATGCAGTAC
>LGTU01000919.1:0-14809 GCA_001314425.1 Phytophthora pluvialis | reverse complement strand
CGAATGTGGTTCCTCATGAGTACCATATGCCAAACAATGCTTTGGTCCGAGCGCAGCGCAGTCACATTCCCAGGTGCAGACACCACGGCCACATCGAGCGTCTCCTGTTTCTAGGAAACGGGGATCCGACAGCTCAAGGCCTTGGCTATGCGGGAACACACAGCAGCCGATACAGCGTTCGAGGCGCTCGCCTCCATGCCTGTCTTGAATTATTCACTCAAGACCCATGAGGACTCCCGGTTTACACGGGGATCGGCCACGATAAGTTACCGGAATCACCGGCGTTTATTTCCTGGCTAGGACCTTTCAGACATCTTGCACATAAATAATTGTAAATAGACGATCTTGAACCTCTCTCTCACAGTTGACGTATGCATGCGACACAACTGTACCGTATTTCCGGTACATGCCTTTCAGCTGACGGACGCACCGTGCCGATCCTCATTGTCAGACTAGCGTCCAAGAGCTCCAAGCCCCCGACACCAACTTACAGTCCATCATGCCGAGCTACAAGCGTCTGGAAGTGCACACCAAGTCCACAGACTTCCGAGCGGCCACGCGCCTCGTCGAGGAGACGGAGTTGCCCAAGGCGAGCGCCGGCCACATCGTGGTCAAGAACTCGTACGTGGGGATCAACGCCACCGACGTCAACGTCACGAACGGCGCGTACACTGGCGCCCTTCCGCCGCCTTTCGGTTGTGGGCTGGACGCTGTGGGCGTCGTGGTCGAAGTCGGCGAAGGGGTCGCCGACGTGAAAGTGGGGGACGCCATCGCCTACCGAAGTACGCATACTATTGAAAAACCATATTTTAATGGCGGTAGTACTCATACTGACCTACGTGTATCACTTTTTCGGTTGGCAATTGTAGAGTTGGGAGCTTTCGCCGAATACACTGAGACGGACACGGCGATGGTGGTGAAGGTGCCGGCGCCGACGCCCGATGCGCTGCCGTTGATTGTCAGCGGCAGCTCGGCGTCGATTGCGCTAGAGCAGGTGGGCGAGATGAAGTCCAACGAGACGGTGCTGGTCACGGCTGCGGCCGGAGGCACGGGCCAGTTTGTGGTGCAGCTGGCGAAGCTGGCGGGCAACCACGTGATCGGGACGACGAGCTCGGACGCCAAGGCGGCGCACCTGAAGGCCATTGGGTGCGACCGCGTGATCAACTACAACACGGAGAACGTGGGCGAGGTGCTGAAGAAGGAGTACCCGAACGGCGTGGACCTCGTGTTCGAGACGGTGGGCGGCGACTTGTTCCGCACGGTCGTGGACAACGTGGCGGTGAAGGGCCGAATCGTTGCCTTCGGACACATTTCGGCCTACCACGGCGCCAAGGACACGTTCACGGCCAGTGATCTGGTGCCCAAGCTGCTGTTCAAGTCGGCGTCCCTGCGTGGATTTATTTCAGGCCACTACCGCGAGCTGTACCACCCGCACATGCAGCGGCTGCTCAAACTCATGGACGAGAAGAAGCTCGTGCCTGGAGTGGACCCCGTCAAGTTTGAAGGACTGGAGAGTATCCCCGAAGCTATTGATTACATGTACGCGCGCAAGAACATGGGCAAGGTCGTGGTCAAGCTGGCTTAGGCGAGGGTGGATGGTGTATAGCAGCGTCCAGCGTACTGCGACGACGTTGTTCAGTTACCGCTCTTCTCGTGCCCTTGGCAAGGCCTAGGTGTGGAGTTATTGGTCAAAACGTCTGTTTGCGGTGATCATTTCCAACCAGAGGAAGTATAACTTTAGTTGAGACGGTGGCATCGAAATATAGCCCAGTTTCCCCTACTTTGCTGTGACGTAGTATAGTACGTACTACGCTGGGTTGCCCTACTTTCGCACGTATTCAACTGGTAAGCGTGCAATTACTCTCACAGGTCCGGCGCACCGTGAACAATACTACTAGTACTTTGATTCAAAGCTCGCCAAACAAAACTACTACCGGTAGCACATCGAAGTACAAGCAGTTTGTTTTCACCAGTGCCCAAGGAAACACGAGCTGAGAACCTCTGAGAGGTTGAAATAGTAGTACTTGATAATGAGCTTCGTTCATTTCATCTGCGGCTGCATATGTTGCTGTTTACAATCCTTGATGTCTGGCCAGCATGCTGCCCTGCAAACTATCTCACGGCATCTGGTTAATGGTAGACTTTCGACAGGCCCACTTTTAACGTATGTTAACTGCATGTCCAGCCTTCTCCATCCATGATGGCCGTACTCGCTAGGACTTCGCAGAAAATCCACAACAACAGCTCAAGTAGCTCGTACGAACGGTAAAAGCTCATGTCACTTCGCAACATTCCAAGTTCCAAGCACTTCTACAGGAACATGACCTTCGAACGATGCATTCGCGGCCTTTGTGCTGCTGTGCTAGTTTCATCTTCCGTATTCACGCTTGCGGACGCATGGCTGCCTCCGATCGTAGCCAAAGGCAACAAATTCTTCGACTCGGTCACGGGCAAGGAATTCCGAGTCAAGGGTATGGCATACTACCCGCGACCGAACTCTGGCAAGCTTTCGACTGTGGACAACTACGACTGGGCGGCCGATGAGCATGACGATGTCTGGAAGCCTCACATCAAGACCCTTTCTGACCTCGGAGTGAACACCGTGCGGCTTTACTCTGTGGACCCGAGCAAGAAACACGACAAATTCATGTGCGCGTGCTCGGACGCTGGGATCTACGTGCTCGTTGGCATGGCTGCACCGTACGAAAGTTCATGTTCCCCCTTTACCTATACGGACAAAATTATAACACTGGGTTTGGTGGGTCGTGTAGATGCGAGAACTGCTCCATCCTAGATGATGTGCCGCCTAAGTGCTACCCAGACGAGATGTTCACTCGAGCTCAGATGGTGTACAACGCCTTCGCCATCTACGACAACACTCTTGTACGTTCTGTCAGCAAAGAACAAATGGTGATGTGGAATCCTCATCATGATGAATGCTTACTTGACAACAGGGTTTCAGCGTCGGCAACGAGAACAACCTTCAGCGAACGAAGAAGGCTGGTGGCACACAGACGGCTCCTTGTGTGAAGGCATTGCTGCGAGATACCCGTAACTACGCAGCTTCGTGCACCTCCAGCCTCCGCCAAGTGCCCATCGGCCTTGACAACGCTGATATCCAGCCCCGTGAGATGTTCCTGTCATACTACGACTGCAGTGTCGATGACAACGAGTTCACACGCGCAGAGTGGCTCGGATACAACCAGTACGTCGAATGTGACCCTGCCACACACACTGAGTACTCGCAGTCCTCCGGTCTCAAGATGCTGATGAAGGAGTACAACAGCGCTCAGTATCCTCGCCCGCTCATGTTCGGCGAGTTCGGGTGCAATCTGGGCAAGAACACGATTGACGGCTACGAAAACCAGCGAAGCTTCTACGATGTAAGTGCGAGAACTGGAACCTGTTTTGCCTACAGCAGTTGAAACTCACAGACAGACGATTTACAGGCCAAGTGGATGAACCAAGAAAAGGAAATGACGGCGGAGATTGTGGGCGGCAACGTCTTTGAATTCGTCACGGAGATCCACAACACAGTCGCTAAGAGTGCGTGTTCTGTCCCCAAGTGTTGCGTTATTCTCTATCGCTTTGTACTAACTTTTAGCTACTGCTTCGGTTCTACAGAGACAACGAAGGCCGCAGATACTGGTCGCTACGGTATCGGATACTTCAGTCCCGACGACTGTGACCATGACAAGGTGCCTTGCGAGTTCAAGAAGTACCCTGAATACGACAACCTCAAGAAGGCGTACACCGCCGAGATCAGTTCAAGCGCAACCTTCGACTCGTACACGCCCGAGCGGACGGCGATCCTCGAATGCCCGAAGAACGTCACGGCAGACCTCCCCGCCATGCCCAAAGGTAAGAATCGGTTGAACTACCTCGAGATACGATCTAGTTACTTTACTCAAGCGTGCGTGTGCTGAATGGTGTGCAGTGAAGACGCAGAAGTGCGCTTCGACGCAGCCTACGTGCAACGGAGAGACTTCCAACCAGGCTGCGACGACGACAGGAAACGTAGCTCTTGGTGGCACGAAGACCCCATCCAATGAGGCGACGGAAGCTGAGACAGCAGTGGACGGATCCGCGGCAGCAACTACGTGTAGCATTAGTATGCTGAGCACTACTGTTGCAGCTATCTTCCTTGCTGTTGTGGCTTAACCGCTCAAGAAATGTGACGGTACAAGTGTAGCAAGAGTACTATGCTCACACAAAACACGTAGTACATTACCACTTAGTTGATCAGCTGCAGTCTTGCCGCTTCGGTTGAGCGAGTACATTTCACGAGCTTCGCCTTTCCTGGAACTCTACCAAGTTCATTCTGCGTTAAAGAAGCCCGAAGCTTCGCGCTCGTGACGACTCCTCCCTTTGCTAGATTTGAGATATCCTCTTGAGTCAGTACTCCTCTCCAAGCACAGAAAGCATCAATGACACCATGGAAGCCATACCATCCGCTGTAACATTGACGAGGACAGTTAGGAAACTCAGAACCGCTCCAACCTGTTCCGATCTGCCCATACGTCATGAAATGCCAGGCATAACGACACGTGCCGGAGGTAGACTGGACTTTGACGCCATTGAAGTAAACGTCTTGACGCTGTTCTTCGTGATCGTAAGTCAACGCAACGTGATACCAATGGTTGGGTTCCAAGTTGCTCCGCACGACGGGTTTCTTGGGTAATACCGAGCAGTACAGATCACCCGTCGAACTTACCATCACGTACTGTCGGTGGTAGTGTGGCCATTCACCTCTTTCGGGACTGGAAGACTGCACTCCGTAGAGGACGCCTCCGTACTGATCTCCACTGGAAGCTGGCAGCAGGCTGAACCACACGTCAAAGCTGAAGCTCTTCCCACCCATGTGAGTGAGCTGGAAATGCGTCGTTCGGCGCTGGTCTGCGGTATGTGTGAAGTAGGCGAAGGAATCCACTGGACATGATCCGTTATCGACTTTCAGTGCCTTGAACAGCAGTGCTCGAGACTGAATGTACTGCTTCTTCCACGACTTCGCTCGACCCTCGCAGGTGCTGAAGCCGCGAAAACATTTTAGCCAGAAAGAATTGACCGACAGATAATTCCTCCACCAAGAGTTCGTTCGCGACAGGCTGAACGCCTCGAAGCCTGTAAAATATCTGCATAGCACCTCAACTAGCTCGCCTGGCAGTAGTTGGGGCTCATTCACGGTCAACGAACTGGAAGTCGACTCCACGCTTGAGGCCGTTCTTGACATGTCCTTGGCTAGTGAACAGTGATCTTTTTGTTCTGGAGAAGATAAATAGAGGAATGGTTTGCTGAGCTGCAGTAAAGTTTCCATGCGTCTTTGCGGAGCGATGTCCATTCGTTCATGGAAGGCGGCTAGATCGTATAGCGACCCATTAGCCTAGAGGATACCACCCAAGAACGTGCCTAAGAGCCGTTAAAGCACTCTGGATATGGCTGCGTTGGCCGTGAAACTCCTCCAGGTATCTGCTGGCCGTACTAGGGCAGCGCCATGAACGGTAAGACTCACACGTCAAGTACTTGCAGCCCATGCCTAGCAACAAGCTTTCGTAGACCAAAGACTTAACCGAGAACAGTACTTTTCATCAGAATGTACGAGTAAACGTAGCAAAGCTACTTGACTAGTTGTATCGTTGGCCCTTCCGCCGGCCGAGTGCACTTCACATTGAGCTGGAGGGTACCCAACGAATTACCCGCCTGCTGCGGCTTCGCAGACGCTCTCAGTCGAGTGGTCGGTCGGTATTTGTCCGAAGCTTGCCAGCGTCTTGACTTGGTCTTGCGACAGCACACCTTCCCAGACACGAAAAGCTTCAACCACGCCGTGAAGTCCGTACCAGCCAATGTAACCCCGATGAGGACAGTGGAGAGTATCCGACGTGATGCAGCCAGTTCCGACTTGGCTGTACATCAGACAGCCCCACTCGCGGTGGCGTGACCCCACCTCAGACGAGATGTTGTTGCCGTCAAGGTACACAAGTTGCTGCTGGGTCTCGTGGTCGTAGGTCAGTGCGAGGTGATACCATCGTTTCGGCTCCAGATTACTCGCCACTACGTGTTTGAGCGATAAGACCGAGCAATAGAGCTCCCCTTTGGAGCTGACCATCACAAACTGCTGATGATAGTGTGGCCATCGGCGGCTCTCAAGGGTGGAACTCTGGAGCCCGAGGATAATCCCCCCGAACTTCTCCTCCTCTGTAGCTGGCAGCAAGCTGAACCAGACGTCGAAGCTGAAGTTCTTGGTCCCCATGTGGATCAACTGAAAGTGGCGGTCGCTTTGGCGTTGTTCCCGTTCGTACGTCAAGTACAAGAAGGCGTCGAGCTCGGCAGTGCGGTCTTCGACCTTGAACCCTTGTAACAGCATCGACCGCGACTGCGCATACTGTTTCTTCCACAACTGCTCGCTCTCCTGTTGATTCTCGCCGACCCCGCGAAGACACTTACTCCAGAACGGTCCATCCGAAAAGTAGGCACCGCACCAAGAGCTGGTGTGCGACAGGTTGAAGGCGTCGAAGCCGGTCAAGAAGCTGCACAGATTCGCCACCAAAACGACCGGGACGTCGTGCAGCGTAAACTGATTGGAGGCTGTTGATGCCATTGCGCGGCGAATCGAAGAATGCGAAGTCGAGATCCGGCCACCCCCGTGAACAGTCTCAATCCAATTCAGCGACTACTTGAACTGCCTCCCTGGGTCGGGAGCAGGAGACTGTCTGCACATTTACCCATCGGTCATCTGTACGCATCCCAGGCAGCTTCACTTACCTTCGCAGTTCTTTGCTGGATAAACTTCCGCCGACAGCTAACTCTGCTACGTCGTTACCACTTAAAATTCCTCCCCAGACACGAAACTCGTCCACTATCCCGTTGAATCCGTACCAGCCCAAGTATCCTCGGTACGGGAACTCATGGTCGCCTCCAGTGATGCAACCTGTCCCCACTTGTTCGTGCGTTAAGAACCCCCACTCTTCATGCAGTGCGCCAGTGTCCGAGTGAACACACTCACCATCGAGATACACGTCTTGACGCTGGAGATCGTGGTCGTAGTTAAGCACGAGATGATACCATCGACTTGGCAGCAAGTCGGCTGCCACCACTGGCTTGGCATCAAGCACGGAGCAGTGCAAGTCTCCAGCTGAGTTCACAACCACAATCGGTTGGTGGTAGTGCGGCCACGGACGACAGTCCCGCGGTGCCGACTGCAACCCGTAGATGACGCCACCATAGCATCGTTCAGCTGTACCTGGCAGGAGACTGAACCACACGTCAAAGCTAAAGCTCGTGGCACTTTGACTGGTCAACTGGAAACGACGAGGCTCGTTCTGCTGCTTCAGATCCATTAGATACGCAAACGAGTCCGAGTGCAGGTTATCGGCCGCCCTTCGGCCTTGGAACAGCAGCGACGGCGCCACCAGGAGCCTCTTCGTCCACGACTGCGTTGACCGCAGACGTCGCTGCCAGAACGAGCCATCGTCGACGTAGTTGAGCCACCAGGAATTGGTGTGCGATAAGTTGAACGCGTCAAAGCCCGTGAGGAAACTGCTCAACACCTGGAGCGTATCAGCTGGAAGGGGCTCCATTGTGGGCAGCTTGGGAAGTGATCCGTGAGCAGGTGCTTCCGGTGCAAGCAGCTTGAAGTTCAAGGGTGCAAATCCCCTGCACAACGTGCGGCCAGCAGAGACCGAGAGAGGAATCACCAAAAGGTCCGAGGTCGGAGTGCAATAAGTGTGAGAGAGGGCCACGACAGGCTTAGTTCTCCGATAAGAACTGCAGGATAAGTTGACTACAAGTTAATTTCGTGGAGCGTTAGACCCTCGAGGTAGAGCGTTGACAGTCGCGAAGGATGGAGGACCCAGACGTGTTGTGCACGGATGATAACTCGTCAGCAGCGACAAGGAATGCGTTCGTGTTTGGCGGTGGTGCGGGGACGTCGACGTCGAAGATTGTGATGCCAATAATGACGTCGAGAAAGAAGCGCGCAACAAGAGGCAGCGGAATGGCGACGAGTCACTCGGGCAGAACAAGCTCAGCCAGGATTCCCTCCTGGTCTTCGCGAAAGTGTGACCGATCACAGATACTTGGCGAGGTTGAGGATGAAGATGCCAGAGAGACTCGAGGATGCGCCCACACAGGGTGTGTGGAGCAGTTCGAGGCAGAAGGAGTCGCGTTGAGTTTGGCGGAGGATGCTGGGACGGAGCTCCTGGGAGCCAAATACAGCCGACCACGAGGCACGCGTAGTGCACACGATGAAGATGCGACACGCACTCATAGAGAAGACATATTGAACGTGCCGCCACAAGTTATCCGCTATCTACTCGGACATGCACGGGGAGTCTGACGATATGTTATCGGGTATCGGGTATTTCAAGCTTTCCGCCGTCGTTGCTGATCAATGTAGGGGGCGTGCCTTTGACGGCACAAATTATGAAGCTTGCATTGTGGAAAGTCCGCTGCCAGGGAGTGGCGTGGCGGATACCCCAACTTTTTGCAGCATTGCACGCTTCGATAACATTTCATGCGCCATTCTCGCTGTGAGCCGCCCGCCGATTCGTGTGTAGCGCTCAACTGCGTCCGATTTCCATCTTCCGAACAATTTTACCGCCAAGCTGTCAAACCCAGCGTTAAAGAGTGCCGTTGCGCCTCCACTTCGCAGCGAATGCGAACCGTACCGCTCTGGGGCCTGACCTGCGCGCTCGGCCGCGCCTTTTATCACGTTTATCACTTGCCGCACTTGGAGACTTCTGGTGGCGTCGATTCTGCACAGCAGCGTGGATTCCGCGACTCCGAGAGATTTGTGGTGCTCCACTAGATACCACGCAGCTCGAACAGGGCAGCACCAACGGTAACCAGACCGCTCGAGTCTGCGGATTGCACCTTCACCGAATTGGTCTGCCTTGCTCCCTCTAAATCGAATGACCACCGTTGTCACATCCTCCAACTTCTTGACATCATTTCCGTCGGGCCCTACGAATTTCACATCTGCTCGCTGGATAGCGTATGGCTGCACCTTTGAACCAAGAGCTAGATATTCTGACCGTCGGAGAAGAAAGAAGAAGCCCAGGACAGAAGCCCCCCAAATGACTCGGTCTTGGGCTTCAGTGAACTTGAGGAGCTTGTGCATGCACCGGAGAATTGCGATGGTGACTGGTGATTTGGGAAGTGTGGGTGGGTCCGAACGTCGCATCCCTGTGATTGCAAGCTGGTGTCCTGGGAGAAGGCCGACTCTGTAGCCGAGTGCTCTCCGATGATGCCACGAGACCTGGCTGATCTTGGCGAGCACAGTTCCGGAAGCGTTTCCAGAGGCGGTATGATTCCATCCGTAGTACCAGCAGTATGTAGCAAATAAAGCGAGTTGATACGAGTGCTGTTGCGGGTTTTCTGGAAGCCATTGCGAGAACCCAAGCCACTCGCACCACTGGCACCACTGCTTCCAGGTGCCGCTATACTTTGCTGCCGATGTCGTGGCCAATGATCGGGACTGAAGCTGCTGGAGAAGCCTGTGTAAAGTTTTCTGCATTCCGTCGGAATTGAAGTCTGTGACCAGAGTAATGCAAAGTTAGTCCACCGAGTTAGATACGGCTCGGTCCAAGCACGCGAGGCCACATCGGCCATGACATTTGTCGATCCTGGTAGGTGCTCGGCCGACATGCGCAAATTGAAGTAGGCCTCGGCGAGACCGATGGCCCTGTTGATTTCTTGACTGAGGACATTCGAAGCTTGCAGTTTGTTGCTCCACGTCACGGCCGACGTGTTATCACTCCATTACTTAACATGCACCAAACCGCCAGCGGCTTGCTGATTCCACTTCGCCCCCCATGACCATAGTGCGAGAGCGGCTCTCTTACATTGATCGAGAAATCCGTGTTGCTATCAACGGCTTGATCGATCTACCTCTGCTCCTGCTCGTCAAATTTGGTCTGGATGAAGGTGTTCGACGACGGATCGAGGATGGCAAGGCCGAGATTGGAGGCGTCCATGAACAATTCAACATGTGGCGCAGGTAGCTCCCCAAACATCGCTAATGGTAGCTCCGCAAGGCACCCATGGCTCAATATTTGCTCGAACCATACCAGATCTGTTGTTGAACCTCTCGACAAGCGAACGTTGCCAAAGCGGGGGGCAGCATTACATTGAGTTTGCAGCCGTTGATAAATGGGCTTTGCAGTACGAAGACACACCGCTACGTGCCGAAGTGACCCTAGTACTTTATAAAACTCTGTCTTGGAAGCCATTCCCCGCTTTAGCAAGTTCTTGACGCGAGTCCTTGCTTTAGTGATTTTATGGTTTGGAATCGACACAGTGCGTCGAACTGTGTTCCATCTAAGACCCAGCGCGACCAGTTCGGAAACCCAAGGAGAAAATTTGGCCTCGTTAATGGGGCGGGGGCCAAGGACGGCCAGCATGGCATGCCTAAGCGTTGCTTCAGCTAACTGTAGTCGGTCATCAACGTCGGGCTCGACGAGAATATGGTCATCCACCCATTCATACGGAAAGAATGGATTATCGTCAGTGGCATCAGAGACCGAAGCAGGTGAATTCGAACCCAACAATCATGCTATCGCTCGGCCGAAAAGGGCGTAACAGGGTGGAGAGCCTGACCACCCAAATGGGGCTGCCATATCAATTATGACAATGCCCAGCTCCTTCACAAAAGCTGCCATGCGGAACACTTGATTGGCACGGGTGCGCAAATGTCTGAAAGCGCCTTTAACGTCCCCTTTCAAGATATGAATTCGGTCAGCGTGACCGTTGCTCGCCAAGTACTCGATTCTTCTCGCAATAATTGTCACTGACTCGTAGCGCACCTTGGGGACAGATTCCGCGACAAACGAAGCATTAACGGAGTCGTTCCGTGGGTAGGACAAATCGTGAATCGTGCGAACTTCTTCTGCAGGATCTGTGTCCTTCTTTCCCACAGCTCCCAATGGACTGCAAACTACTTCCGGCCATTGATCAAGAATGTCCGCATCTACCAGCATGTACTGACCAGAGTCTTGCCCTCCACGGATGCTCCTTGTCACCGCACGCAGGTAGCGCCTACACAATTCATGGTTCTTCGGAGGAGGTCACCGAGGCGTTGGTCCTTGGTGCCACCTGGAATCGATGCCATGTTTCGCTATTGCAATTAGCAGGTCAAGGTGAGGGTATCCATGTAGCACCAGTCGAAGTCTGTCGGGGTCGAGAGCCCTGTTCGGCCTGCAGTCGTGACTAACTTCGCCTCAAAAAAAATGTGTCGCTTCTTCGACAGTCATGTTCTGGTCGCGGATAATGCAAGACAGGGAGGCACAGGCAACTTTGTCGATACTGTAGACCTCCCTTCTTTTAGCACGCTTAAAGCCCATGCTACTATGCACGGCCGATATTTTGCACTCTTGCCGTAGTAGTTCCTCTTCCAACACGAACTGAATTTTCTGCGCAGACAATTTTGACAGCGTAAATTGTCTTGGCGACTGGACCGAGATACGCTCGCCGATTTGTGGTTGGAATCTTTCTTCTTGACTGCAGCGCCTCGACGGACAGCTACCGCGACCTCCCGAGCGAACCATTGCTTTTAGCACTGGTTTAGCAGTGCTGTCAGCAAGTGCTTGGGACCGGATTACCCTATCAGTCTTGCTTATCGCTTCCGAACCTGTTATCCCGGGACCTCCCAAGTGAACCATTACCGCCAGCACTGGTTTGGCAGTGCCTCCGACACGTACTTGGGACCGTAGGGTTTTATCAATCTTGTGCGTTCCTTCCGAACCTGCTTTACGACACGATCTCGACCCACGACCGTCGGTCGCAGCCCCCGCTACTCTGTGTGCTCTATTTATTACAGAGGGACACTTCGCGGATGCCGCACCACACGAGAAACGAAAGCAGTTCCCCACATCGTGCCGCTGTTCCGCTAACCCATTTTGCCAAGGCAGACGCGGAGTCAGTCTGCCCTTGAGGAGTCAGAGTTGCTTGTAGTCTTCCTTCAATCCCTGAAAGCGTCTGGTGATCTCATTCTTGACCAGTTGGGGCAATTTTTGGGGTACAAAATGCCCACGCCCGCTAGGACACCCGCCGTCACTTTCTGCTTCGCACCCAAGGTTTGATAAAAATCGCATACACAGGCTGCGAGACTGACCAGATGCCGGGTCGACCTGCACAGGTAATTGCTGCAGGACGCCATGCGGGATTTTGCCAAGTCTCCGCTTTCCTTCGCGCTTAATGATAGTCTCTTGATGAGGTACCGGACCCCATGAACGTCCAAGCGCAGGGGATGCCGGTAGAGCAGGATGCGGTGTGTCAGTCACCTGGTGATGGAGTTTCACAAACATCAAATCACGCAGCAGGCGGTCATCGGATGAGCAGCGCTGTTGGAGCCAAAGTTTCCTCAATGAACTCCACAATACAACCGACCAGCTCGATCAACTCAACGCAGCAATATTCTCGGGGGTACGTCAGGAACACCCTCGCTGCATCAGCCACGTCTTCGATGCATGTGGCAGGAGCAGCAGCTGCAAATTCTGCCGATGCAGACAGGTTGTTAAAGTTGGACCCTCTAGGTTCCAGCCATGCAATTCGCTCTGCTTGTGGAAATCTTGCAAAGTGGCGAATTGAAAGCCAGCTTGAGCCGAACCGCAGATCATAGACACGAGTGCACACGCCCGGGAGTGCCTTAATTTTCACGTGCACGGACCGAACCAGACTTTTCACAAAAACGGTAGACGACTCACCTTTGTGCTTCACCGACGTAACGCGTTCATGCACGTCCTGTTGGGCTTCACGAGGGGCAAAGTCGAATTTTGACGTTGGAGCCATCTTCTTCGATGATGATGGCGTCGTTCCCAGCTGCTCTGTCTGGGCTGTGGTCACTGCAGGTATATTTGTTGCGATCGCTTGGCCATCAGAACGCTGACGAATGGTGAGGAAGTGATGCATGAGGTCTGGGTCGCCACTGAGTTTCTCGATAATAAGTGCATCATGGTCCACGGCAGTTCGCATCCGCTTCTCGCGATATTCGATTGGTTCCGCCGAGGTTGACACTGCTTCATGAGCACGCTTTGCGGTGTCTTACCTCCCGCTTACGGGACTTGGAACCACAGATTCCCGCTCAGACGGATCTTGGGGAGTTTCGTCGTCATCGGTAAACGGATTAAAAAGCCCGTCAGCTTCTACTATCGAGCCACCTGAGTTGTCCGATGGATGCGTTCGTTGTTCTACCGGTGGGCGGCAGAATGATTCCCCTACAGTTGATGGGACCGGATTGACGCCTCCGTCGACGTGGTAGGCAAAGTTCAGTGCATGCTGCAAAGTAAACCCAACAGCATTGCCGGATTTTGGATCGAGCCAGTGACAGGTCCTTTCTGCGCTAGGATGGTTATCCAGCAGGTCCCCAAGCACCACGGCGATGTTCTTAGAGCCCACGTCGCCTTCGCTGCCCAAGCCTCGCTTCAAAATTGACCCCTCGACCGACTTGATATCGCTTGGGCTCCACTCGTCGCTGTTGAACTGGACATGTTCCAGTAAAAGTGTGACCACAGGAGCCACAACGGCCACGGAGCTGGCCATTACGTCGAATCGGTGACCATCCGACGCGATAGTGACTCTGTCGCTGTCAACCGCGACGACTTGCCCAAAGTGCACTTGATCGACGCTCGTGACTGATACAGCTCGTCTCAACAGGAACACCCTCCCCGCCTGATTCACTTCGCTTGCTATGACTGCATGGGCCTCGGCCACGCTCCGCAGTACGCGTCCTTCTCCGCCTTCCAGACTGTGAAACGTCACCCAAACGGGGTCCAACTGCAACACCTTCGCATAGAATGGCTGGTCGAAGTTCCCGTCGACTACTTCTGGGTCAGATGAAGATAGGAGCGATACGAAAGACGAACCATCCTTCGGAGTGCTGAAGGGTGGACCACCGCAGGTGGACGCGTGAAAGCAGGAGGGCTCAAAGCTCGATCAGGAACATCTGAAACTAACGACACCTGCTCCTACGAGCCCGTACGTTGGTATCATCTTGTACTGCCTCGGCAGAAAAGCTATTTTCGCGCACTGCTCGAAAACTTACAATCACGACCAGGGTTTGGTAGTAGTGAGAATTTTGCACTACTAATGATAATGATAAGCCTATTGACCATGAAAACAGCTTAGCATTCTCACTACTAATTTCACGATCCAATTATCATTATTACTACTGATATCAATACTATTATCACTACTATGACATGGATCATTTTTGGATTGGTTATCGTCGCTTTTGGAGCATTTATCATCTTTTTGGATCAATTATCATCACTTTCGGGTGTATTATGATCAATGTTTTGGATGGGTTCGTCTGCACTGATTGCTGCAAGTCTTCGTCTTCAAACATACCGTTTCCGTGGCCATGACTCAGTCGTTTAGGGGCAAAGTGTTTGAATTGCCAACACCAGCCACATGAAGGGCGTGGTGAGTCGGGTTATCGATCCGAAGGAAATTGGAGACTGTCTACTCTAAGCTTGTACGTGAGCTGCGCTTCGAGGTGTCTTCGAGATCTTGTCTGGATCGAGAATAGCGGTAGTTACGAAACTCCTATCGTCTTCCGGAAACCTGAACATCCTCCGAATGTTCCTCATGCAGATGTGTGTGAATTGCTTGCCTTTGTACAATATGGGCTCACCTAGCTGGTGTATCATATTCCAGACTTTGTCAGTCGAATTCTTCGGAGGGCCGTGAGTGATGTTGTCGGGAATCAGGTTCGTCGCTTCGATCGTTTCCTCTGTATCCGCTTGAGCGAGGTCGATAATCGTGGCCTGGCCTGAGACTGATATTCCCGAAATACTGCTTGGTGTCAGCTCCTGCG
>LGTU01000918.1:0-14861 GCA_001314425.1 Phytophthora pluvialis | reverse complement strand
AACTGAGAACTGCCCCCCCCCCCCTTCTTGAAAGTGAACTATGCAGGCGCAGCCAAAATAGCATACCAACTCAAGAAAAGCGAGCCTAAATGTACTGGGGTTTTATTTGTGCGTACTTAACGTACCATGTACTGGATCGGGTGCAATAGTACTGAATTAATTTTACAAGCTGGGACAAAACAGTACAAAGGTACTGGATTGTGGGAATTCCTCGGTCTGACGAACACTTTAAAGCAGCTGCGATTGTTGCAGTTGGCGACAGATAATACTACGGTGGTAGAACATTGCGGAATTTAGGACCAAAAGATTGAGCTGGAGACATCGTGGGAAAGCTGAACCAGCTTGGAAAGAAGCGAGAGAAGGCTCAGCAGAAGGTTCTCATTGAAACGATCAGTGACCATTTGGTGGTGGAGGAGGCCGATAATACAGCTCCAACGACGAAACTAGCGGACAACCTTTTCACTTCAAACTCGCCGCAGGATGCCGACCCAGTATGACGAGAAGCACCTATGGTTTGGGCCCAAAAGTACGTTTGACTTCATTCGTGTGGGGATTCGAATTCGATATCAAATACTTGGCAGATATTCGCACCGTATGTAGATATTCGGTGGCCAGGCTACAGTTTGCGTCTCAATTATGTGCGCCATGGCAGACTAAAGACTATAAATAAAGTAGACCAAAGTTTGATCCCTATCCAATTTTTGGTCACCGTTGGCTCCCCGCTCCATTATTCCAGCAGCATCATGGACTTCCAGAACCGCGTGGGCTCCAAGCCGGGCGCGGGCGGCGTCGCGTCCGACTTGCAGAGCAATGTAGACCGCCGCGAGCGTCTGCGCAAGCTGGCGCTGGAGACGGTGGACCTGGCCAAGGACCCGTACTTCATGAAGAACCACCTGGGCAGCTACGAGTGCAAACTCTGCCTCACGCTGCACAACAACGAGGGCAACTACCTGGCGCACACGCAGGGCAAGCGCCACCAGACCAACTTGGCTCGACGCGCGGCCAAGGAGGCGGCAGATGCGGCGCACTCGACGGCCGCGGTCAACCTCCAGGCGGCGCGCGCTGCGGCAGCCGCGGCCGCCGCCCGACCGAGGGCGCTGAAGATCGGACTGCCCGGCTACAAGGTGACGAAGCAGCGCGAGCACGACACGGGCGCCAGGATCCTCCTGTTCCAGGTCGCGTACCCGGAGATCGCGGACAAGCTGCAGCCCCGCCACCGGTTCATGTCGGCCTTCGAGCAGAAGGTGGAGGCGCCCGACAAGCGCTGGCAGTACCTGCTGTTCGCGTGCGAGCCGTACGAGACGGTGGCGTTCAAGGTCCCCAACGACGAGATCGACAAGAGCGAGGGTAAGTTCTTCAGCAACTGGGACAAGGACGGCAAGACGTTCACACTACAGCTGACGTTCGCGGTGGATGCTGCCCAGGGGAAGAACCAACCGGCGCCGCCCCCGCCACGCCCGCAACTGCGGTATCTGTAGGTTGCAGGATGCAAGATAATGCTACGTACTAGTATAGGTTTCTTGTGCTTTTTTTCGCTGACAACGAGTGGGTGGGGTTTCATTTCGTGTTTCGCGTTTGAATTTGAATGGAGGGATGCGTTGCCACGTTCGGGTGATGCTGTTGACGAGCGAGATCCAGACGAGTCGGACGGGTCCTCCTACCAGAGATCGGTAACATGCATGCGGTCCTTTCGTCCTTGGGCTTTCGATGAAGGTTGCTTCCTTCCTCGCGGTGGTCGCCCGTTACATGGCGGGGAACTCGAGCAGGAACTCCTTGCTGATATCGGCCAGCTCGTCCACGACCTCGGCGAGGCCGTGGTAAAAGCCCGTCTCGTGGAAGCTCACGCCGTAGTCCTTGCAGAGAGACTTGACCAGCGGGTTGACCTTCTGCAGGTTGTGGCGAGGCATCATGGGGAACAAGTGGTGCTCGATCTGGTAGTTGAGGCCGCCGCAGAACCAATCCATGAAGAGGCCGGGCGTGATGTTGCGCGTGGTGGTGACCTGCAGCTGCCAGAAGTCGGGCTTGTCCTCCCGCTCGTACACGGACATACCGTTGTGGCCAACGCTGAAGACGACGGCCAGGAAGGCGCCGCACGACATCTGCGCGATCATGAAGAAGGCCAGGCCCTGAAGCACCGACATGCCCGTGACGACCGGCAGCAGCGCGTTCCAGATGTAGTGCATCGTGAGGCCAAACTTCTCACCGTTCGGAAGTTCCACGGGGTCGAACTTGCCGAACGCAAAGCCCTTGAAGACGTAGTAGTAGCTCTGCAGCAGCCAGCTGAAGCGGGCGAAGAGCAGCAGGGGAAAGTAGATGACGGCCTGGTTGCCGATGAAGAACGGGCCCCAGCTCGACTCGTAGGCCTTGGAGGCCATGTGCTTGCTCCAGGCCAGCAGGGGCATGGTGTCGATGTCCGGGTCGCCGAGGTATTGCGTCTTGGCGTCGCCAATGAGGTTGGGCACGGCGTGGTGGAAGTTGTGCTTGTTCTTCCACCACTGCACGCTGAAGCCCATCCAGATGTCGCCGATGACGACGCCCATGACGTTGCCGATCATGTGGTTCTCCCACACTTGGTGGTGCAGCACGTCGTGCGCGAGCCAGCCCGACTGCTGCCAGAAGAGCCCCATGACGCAGGCCGCGAGCATGTACATGGGCCAGCTGTCAAAGTGCCAGCAGATCGCCACCGAGGCCATCCACAGACCGAAGGTGCTGAGGATCTTCCACGCGTAGAAGACGAGGCTGGCGTCGTAGAGGCCCATGCCCTTGATCTTGATGCGCAAGCGGCGGTAGGCGCTGATGAACTCGTCCGTCTTGGCCTTCTTGGTCTTCTGCTCCTCCGTGAGGTTCTCGGCGCCCGGGGCCGTGCTCTCGTCCACGTCGCCGACGTAGAACTGCTCCAGCAGCTTCCAGGAGCTCGTCGGGTGGCAAACCGTGAAGATGTCGGTGGCGTCCTCGCCCGCCTGCGAGAGCATGACCATGCCGCCCGGGTGCGAGTCCCACTTGCTCACGTCGTAGACCTTGTGGTGGAGGACGATCCACGCGTTGGCGTACGTCGAGTGCTGCTGCACCTCCTGCCACGAGATCTTGCGCTTGGGCTTGGGGCCGTCCACCATCGTCGGTTGATACACTTGGGGCGCAGCTGGAAAGTCGGGGACTGACGAAGCTGAAGCTGTGGCGAGGGCCGCGCGGCATACTGAGACCGAGTCACGCGCGACTGTACCAGTGGTGGCGACGCGACCTTCGGGATCGCCGTGATTATTTATTTATGCAACATAGACGGGGCGTCAGGATGAGTCTTGGTGTGTGCCACATCAGACTAAGAACCAATCGGATTCGTCACGACGGTTTATGGCCAATGAAAGCGCCCCAGCGTGATGGGCAAGAGCACGCTCCGAGTGTGACGTCATCGATTTATGCGCAGTCGCCGTTGAAGCGGACTTGTCCGGTGTAGAGCTCTTTGGTGCGCGCGAGGATGATGAACATGGAGCTCTGTCTGCTTCGTGCAGGCCTGTATAATATGGCTATGGCATCTCCGTGGTGCCGTCGCCCGGCGGCGACTCGCCGGCTCGGCAGAATCCGCGCGTGTTGCTCTGGTCTGCAGAGATCTGCACATCTCAGTCTCTTGCGCATAATGGCTACTGACCAGCAACGACAGCCGTCGATTCCTGGCGCCAAAGACATCGGACACGTCTTGGGGCGTCCACGCCAGCAGCATAAGCATTCAACGTGGCCGCTGTCCGACCACTGGTCGGCGACGAGCACGCGAGTCCAGAACCAGCAGTGTTTGTTGTCTGGACGTGTAGTTGCTTCTTCTAGCACCATCGAAGACTTCAACTTGACCTTGCGCACCTGCGGGCATTGCACACGTCAAAGGGCCACGTACTACTTGGCTGTCTATTTGTTTTTGTTAGCTTGAGCTGGTCCCCTCCATGCGCTCGGACGCAGGGCTGTACTGCTGCATACATAGATACACTGCGCAATTACAGAGCGGGCGCTTCCTGCGCGGCTCACGGCTGCGACGACGCTGACGGCGGCTGGAACAACTGTCCTTGCGGGGCCAGCGCGGACGAGGTGGCCCCGTCCGCCGGCGACGGCGCAGCCAGCGCTGCCGGCATTGGGATGGGGGTCTCCGAGTCGAGGAGCATGTCGGAGGAGCTGAGCAGGCTGGCGTCGGCGGTCAGCGCTGACAACACGGCGCTGCTGTTCTGGGTCGCTGTAGCGGGCGTTCCAGACACGACCAGCGCGTTGGTATTATTGATGGCGTTGGTGTTGCTCAGCAAGCGGGCAATCATCGCCACCTTCTGGGACTCGGAGCAGTCCGTGCGGTTCAGGATCGACTGGATCTTGTTCTTGATCTCGGGCATGCGGTCGAGTACATGCAGAAGTGTAGACGTGGTCACGGGCATTGGTGCTCGCTGCGACTCGTTGACAGCGGCTCCTGGAGTAGCGACCACCCCGCTTAAATCCAAAGGCGCATTAGCGTTTAGTCCGTTCTCCTGCACCATGTTTCCGCCCCACGCGCCTGTGGTCGCGTCTGTTGTTGGCTGCGTTGGTGCTCCCAACGTAGCCGTGGCAACAGCAGCTCCAGTAGCCTGAATCGTAGGCGGAATCGCCGATGGGGGCATCACACCAACAGCGCTCATGTCACTCGTGAGACTTGCAGCATGTGAACGTCGCGGCATCGAACTACTCACTGACGCACCAAAGTCCGAGCCGGCACCCAACATTGCATCGCCACTAGCTGAGAGTGGCGATCCCTCACGCCCAACAGATGCTACAGCTGCCGCTGCTTGCACGGCCACCACTGCAGCCTCCTTGCTGCGCTTGATCACTTCGTCTGGACCCAGCACTACCGTTGGCAGAAGTGAAATCATGT
The DNA here is from genome assembly GCA_001314425.1 of Phytophthora pluvialis. Classification (NCBI taxonomy): domain Eukaryota; phylum Oomycota; class Peronosporomycetes; order Peronosporales; family Peronosporaceae; genus Phytophthora; species Phytophthora pluvialis. The sequence goes on along the minus strand of LGTU01000918.1, from coordinate 9,985 downwards.
CCGTGTGCGACTTGTGCGGCGGCGGCACCACCACAGGCATCGCTTTCGCCGCCGGTGCCGCGGCAACGGTAGCTTTCTTGGGAGATTTGGTGCTAGCTTTTGTTGGAGTTGTATCAACTGGAGCTGCAGTAGGAGTTTGGGTTGGAGTTGGAGCCTGTGAAGGCGGGAACGATGCTGCTGTGAGAGACGCTTTAGTCCCAAAATCCGTCGAGATCGATGTGGCTGGTGCAGCAGTCGACGCCGATGCTGTAGAACCGGTTCCGACGGGGATCGGGATTGGTGGTGGCGACGTCTTGTGCTTCATGCACTGGATAATAGCATCGAACGAGGTTTTGATCGACTTCAAATCGTCCAGTCCTCCAGCATGCGTAACAGCGGGCTTTTTACTAGCGCCAGCCTCGGTCACACTTTGCTTCCTTCTGTGCTTGAGTGTCATCTCCTCCAAACTGGGTGCACTCACGATAGATGGTGGCGGCAACCCAGGTATCGAATGACGTTGAGGGAACATGAGAAGAAGCTCACCGTGCGGCAACCCGATACGTGCATCCAACACTGCGGGAGTGAGCTGTGCAACCGCAACGCTCGCAGCTGCCGCTGCACGCTGGGCTTTGAGCGACGTTCCCGACTTGACATCTTTCGTTCCAATCGTGGTAGCGGTAGCACCCGTTGTTGACGTAGCGAGGCTACCAGATATAATCTTGCCATAGCGGTCGTAGCATTGTCGTGGTGAGCGCTTCTTGGAGACAAAACGAGAGACCGCTGTAGACGAGTTAAACACCTGAGCAATGAGTGTCCAGTTGGCCCCATAGAGCTCGAAGAGTTTCTTGAGGACGATATCGTCATGTACACTCCAAGCATCACGCCCAGAGTCAGACGACGACATACTGCTTTTACGGGTTCGTCCTGTTCCCGTTTTCGACTTCTTGGAGCTCTTCTGAGAACCTGTCTTTGAATGACCTGATTCCGCATGAGCTCCTGCACCTGCTGCACTTCCCGCCGCGCCACTCCCAGGTACTGCAGACGCGCCTGCGCTAGACGCCGTGCCCGACGAAGAGGCTGTAGATGATACTCCAGTCCCAGTGCCACCTACGCCAACACCCAGGATGCCGCTAAGTAGTGCGGGGTCATCCCACTCAGCCGAATCAAGCGCATCCAAGTTCGTGTCGCCCCAAAAATCGTCGTCAGCAAATTCTGATGCATCGGGGACGGGGATCCCCTCCAGATCCACACGCTGCTCTTTTTGAGGCCCCGACTTGATACCACCCAACTGCGATTCCAGTTTGCGTTTTACACCTGCGGAGGCAGCTGCAGCGTTTGCTGAGCCTCCAGGTGCCAATCCCGGCATTCCAGCTCTTGCTGCCATGGCAGCGGCATTGGCCCGCTGCTTTTTGCTGGACTTGGTCAGCTTGGATACGTCTCCGTTTTGCCCAACAGCATGCTCCAACTTCGACTTTCCTGGCACGGCTGCTGGTGGCAAAGGCGCCGGTACACGATAGGACACCCGGAAGCTCATCTGGTTGTTCATGCTCGAGCCTGCTTCTGACGAAAGGCACGACTGTGATTTCGTATCTTCCGGCGAAGGTGGTTGTGGAGGCTTGTAGACATCAAAATGCGTCTCCATGCCCTCCATACGCATCTGCATAAACAACTTTTCGAGTGCGCTTTCGTCCACCCCACCATTGTAGCGAGAGTCGAGATCGAAAAAGAGCTGTGAAGCTGCATCGCCTTCTTGCCACTGACGATTTACTTCCAACGACGCCAGTTTCTCAAATGAGCGTTGATCTGACTGAAGGACCGCGTTGCTTTCATTCCAAGAAGCCGTGCCTTCATCTTCAACACTGTCGGCGTCTCTAGCAACTGTATTGCCTTCGCCACCCCGTTGTTGTTTTTTGTCCGTTACACCGTGCACGTAGTTAACGGCATACCATTCCACAGGCGTCAGCTCGTCCGTATTGGCCAGCAAGAGATGCTCCTCAGCATCCAGGTCCACGTTGTACACAATGAGAGGTGATTCCAGTTCACTGGCATCTCCGCAGTACTTCATCTCCTTTTCCACCTGTTGGGCAACACTCGCGAGTTTCGCCATTCCTCCAGTACCCGTCAAACCGTTTCCACCACTACTGGTGGCGGTTGAAGACCACCAGCTCGGCTTTTCGATCGTCAAGCTCAGCGCCATGTCCGACGGCACAGCGAGAAGTTCTTGTGGGCTCATCTCACCAAACACCTTCTCAGTGAGTGAAGCCCCCACGCACAATAACGATGCCTCGATGGTATTTTCGCAGTGCAGTCGGTAGACTGGGAGGGTGTCAGCGCCACCTACCGCCACTTTAGCCCAACTTGCCCGAAGCTTTGCATCGCATGTGGCATTCCAATCACCGTCCACGACAATGATGGCCTCGCCACCAAATATTGAAACTGCCCGTCTACCGTTGGTCATGGATAGCCGAGTAGACACGAGCGCCACTCGAACCACCGGGCGATCAGAAAAATGACACAGCGCACGGCGCTGCATGGCGATGGAACCAGTCACGCGCACATAGCTGATATCTAGCAAAGACAGGAACAGTTCCAGAACAGGAAACATGGCGCTGAACTGGCAGTAGATCACGACCTTCTTGCCTTCCTGAAGCGTCAGCCTGCGTAGCAGTGGCTCCAACGCCTCCAATTTCGCGGAACAACTTGTGAGCAATCGTATATCAGCGTGCCCTAACTTGTCCAGATCGTTCACAATATCTACACAATTGCAGATCTCCCGTAGGCGTAGCAGAAGTTGCAACCAGACACTCAGGCGCTCCTCGTGACCACTGGAAGTATCCAATGTTGCAGCAAAACCGCTCAGTGCGTGTCGGTACTGCGTCTTTTGTGACGCACTGAGTTGGCAGCTCAAGCTAATCTCTTCAATCTTGCCTAGTTCTGGTTCCACTTCGCTGCGGACGCGTCGCAAACTGAGACAGGATAATGCAAGAAGCAAGGCATTCATATACTGAGGTGTGTCCTCCTCAGAAGAAGCCTTCCACAGTGACGTCCGTACGCTGGATGATTTACCATATAGCTGCATCACCTCCGCCACCGACGCCCTCTCCACTTGCAGCTCCCGCACTGGCCATACCTCCACTCGATGTTGGCTGCTTTGAGTTGTATTGCCGTCCTCAAGAGCAGGAGCTTCTCTCACTAAAAATTCAGCGTACTGCAGTCGTAGTGCAGTGTTTTTCCAATTCTCAATCGATTGACCATTGCACAAGACTCGCCGCTGCTGCTGTCGAAGTTGCTGCAGCGCAGACACGAAAGCTGAGTCATCAAACTGATCACCGTGTTCATTTTCCACAACGACCATCTGCCAATCTGCAAATGCCACAAAGGCCTCTCGATCGTCGGCGAATGCTTTCACGGGGCACAACACGCAGTAAATAGGTTCAGTGCGTTCGTCGTCGTCCAATTCTTCGTCATCATCGGCATTGGGTGGGGCTACAAGAAAATTATCTTCGCTCTTGTGCGCGTGAGTTCGAGGCGTTATCTTCCACTCGCGCTGCAGCTGTTCTCTATAAGATGATGTGTTACCCGCGCCTTCATAAAGCTGAATACGCCGGTCGGGGTGCCATATCCGAAGATAGTACCGCCATTTATGAAGCTCCTCCTCCGACACAATAATCAGATGCGGACCAATCGGCTTGTCAGCGCTTGCGTCTTCTGGTGTAGGTGAGTTTGCCTTATCGCCATATTGCTGATGTTGATGCTGTTGCTTCTTCTGAGATGACACAATCTCGATCAAACTGAGAAAAGCAACGATAGTAGTTGCTTTGCCCATGCCAAGTTGATCATTAAGAAATATGTTGAGGCCACTGGAGTATAAATCCAACATCCACCTCAATGCCAGCAGCTGAAATGCAGCCAAAATTATGGTGGGCCCCCCCTTCGCCTGCAGGGCATTACACCGCGCTTGCAAATCCCGGAAGGCCGCCTCACGTAGCGACCATGTCGTCGATTTATCCGTGTCAAGATATTCTGCCGACGAAGAGGTCATCGCACTGCGAGCTCGTTTGCCTGCGCTCACGATGTACGTCATTTGCGTTTTTGCAGACGTTAACACCGGTTCTGCCTTTGCTCCCCCCTTGCCATGACTTTTTGCATCAATTCCGTTGCTTGTTGCGATATTGATAGTGTGGTACTTCAATCCCAAAACACCGTCGTCTGTGGCAGCCATGTCCGAATTCTCACTTCTGCCTCGTTTGCCGTCATCCTCTGAAGCTACAAATTGATCTCCACACATGGGATCGTCCCTCTCACCATGCCCGGAGGGGTCAGTACCTCCAGCTTCAAATCGTACTCTTGACCTCGCAGCAATTCGTTCCATTGTCCGCCAGAATGCCGAAACCTGCAAAGCAACCCCACGTGCCATCTGACGATTCTCTTGTTCTTGGCGCACACTTTCAGCATTTTGGGCAACAATCACATCAGCTGCCAGACGGTGTTGCATCACTTGCTTCCAGTTACGCTCCTGAGCAAAATCCGTCGCCATCCACTTCATTTCCTCAAGAAGGAAGTCCCAGTGAGACTTGCGGCGCGCTGGTGTGGGCAAGCGTGGCAATTGTCGTTTCCGTGTCACTGTCGAACTGCGCTTATTTATCTCGCGGTGGAGACATGCAGACTCGCGCAATCTTCGCTCGAACTCTGCATTTGTCGAATCCACCGAAATTGACGAGCTTCGGGGCGTTGATGCCGGCCGTTTAGCACCCACAACTCCGTTGTTGGTGCTATGTTCTGCAACTGTAGGCGCCGACGAAGTCAGAAGAAGAGGCTGCTGCTGTTGGCGAAGTGCCTCGCGATCCGAGGCCTCTTCCTCTCGCCTTTTCTGCATTAAATACTTGGTTGGAGGCACCGGTGTCCTTACGACGCGATACGGGGTCCCCTGTGGCAACGCTTCCTGCTGCTCAGCAGCATCCACTGCACCTGTTCGCTCTTCCTCCTGTTTCCTTGTGCGTCCGCTGTTGCTATCTGCAGTCTCCTTCGGTTGCTGGCTCTTCGTTTTGCTTCTCTTCGCCTTCTTGGCAGAAACTGCATCGTTCTCAGACTGAACAGCACTTTCCGCTTCAGCTTCCACCAGCCGCCGTTTTTTCAAGACGCCCTCATCCTCCGTTGTCTTAGCAGATGACGACGTTTCAACAGGCTCCTCTGCAGCCGCAGAGCCCCCCCCCTCCGTCTCTGCAGAAGATTTTTCCACTGGAGCAGCACTCTCTCCATCGTCTTCAGGTGTTGGCTGTTCGGCTCGAGCTGCATTGACCTGCTTCTCCTCTTCCAGGGGTGCCGTTTCCTGCTCTGCTACACTATAGCCGCCGTCCTCCTTCGCGTCCTCCCGCTCCTGCTCTTTGCTGGCCGCTAGTGCCGCCTCCCTCTCGTCCACCAGCTGCCTACACACGCAGTAAAACGCACTATTCGTTAGAACACCACCACTACGACAGCAACACAGCCAGCTGCAGACGGGCAAGCACATACCGCAAGAGCGATTCTTTATATTCTACAAGTTTGCCGCGGATGGACCTAAGGACAACGGCGCTGCTGCTGGGGCTGCCGTCGTTGTCCGACGCCATCGGGTTCCAACTGCCAGGATTCCAACACATAACCGATACAATAACAACACTTATCAGCGACCATCACTCCTACAACCCCCCCCACTCTGCTCGCCCTACGTGCTGCGTGCTTCCCCGAATAGCGCCGCTACTGCATCTGAGCGCAGCCACAGACACACACACGTCCCAACGTCAGCTATGATCGCACTGGGAGGTCCCTGGTCGCCCCAAACGGAAGCCCTGGCCGCGTGTCTCGAAGTCGGGGTGGGAAACGGGTGCGGAATGGCCTAAAATGGGTCGATTCGGGCGCAACAAGGGGCTCTATCGACAGCAGAGACGCCGCGGAATCCAACGCACCGCTTCCCCCCTCACTCCGAGCACAGGATCTCGTCCAAATCGCGCGCCAAAGTCAGCCGAGGTGCAGCGCGGCCCCCAGGGCGAGTCCGAGGGCGCGCAGCACGCGTTTCGAGGGAGCAGACGCAGGCGAGCAACATGGAGCGCGGCAAGGCGCGATAAGACTTACCGGTCGATGGCTAGTGACCTCCCCGGGCGGCCTTTGCGCGAACACGGACGACTCACGCGGCACTTTCACGTTCTCTCTCGGGGGCCCCCCGACCCGTCGCGAATTTCTCCCCCCTTTTTGAAACTATGCTGTACGACAGGATGGAGGCACGTCGCCGCGTTGTGGTCGGTTTCGCCCAATGCACGAGCTGATCCCACCTTTTTTTAACAAATCGCGGGCGGGTATATAAATCTTACAGCGCGCCATGACGCAGCGTAGGCTGGATCTGGTGGACGCGCACTTCCCATTTTTTGAAAATGCGGGAATCGCCCTAAGTGCGAATGGCTACATGGTACCAATGGATACATCGGAGCGTCGTCTTATCTGTTAATATCAATAGGTGCGAGCGCGAAGGCACTGCGGAAGATGAAGAACTAGAAGGAAATGCAACGAGATCACTCTGGTCACAACGTTGGGGCTGTTGATCTTTCCGGAATCGAGGAGGTGATGACTGGGAGGTTGTATCGATCAGTAGTCGAGTTGTCGGTCTATCTCTTATCTGTTCGTAGGCATCATGATAATAGTGAGAACATGTTGGACGGCGGGCGCGAGGAATCGAATTGGTGAAAATATTGGAGTAAGTTCAACAGCGTGATATGCTGGTTGATCATGGTTCGGAACCCTGTGAAGACGATATGCGGGAAAAGGAGATTATCATGAGAGCATCTCGTCGGTGGCGTGACTTGGTTGTCTGCGACTCCAGCTGGGATTTTCTTTTTCAAGTACTGCACTGTTTGAAGTGCATGCTAACGCAGCGGGGCATGTTGCCACGCTGCAGAGGACACGCATTGAGAACGGGTGTATTTGGTGATAATTATCCAGTGGCGACTTGTATGCTGATTCAATTAACCTCTTAACTTACCAGATACCCCTACTAGCATGATGGCAAGTATACTTTGATTATCATTGCATCGCCTGATCACTCGAGAACATGCACCAAGGCAATGCCAGGGTTTTGCATTGAGACCTCACGCATTTTTTGTTACCAAGCTTTCCGCCCGACATGGGCATGTTCCCCTCAACGGACCATCTTCAACAGCTCGGCGCGAAGGTAGTCGCTGTGAAATGTCAAAAGAGCACGTGATTAAATGGGCGGCCACACGTGTCTTGGTCGTCAACTTTTCGTCCAAGTTTTGGCGAATGGAAGTATTTTAACGGCATTGCCGGAACGGAAGGACGTGAATTCTCTACGAGTTGATCGCCAAAGCTACAGTAGACATCATATTATGAACGATTCTCTAGCAAGCCGACGAATTGAGTCAGCTTCGATTGGCGCGCTGCTGATTTAACCCAAGAAGAATTCAGAGGATCTCAAAGACGAAGGCATACCCATGGTCGACGTACCTTGCCAATTAACGTAACTAGTTTTGACCGCAGCCATACTCACAACGCTGGAAAGAGATTTTTGCAGCGCGAAGAATGTCGTCTTTCAAGAGCGTAAGCTTTGTACAATATTATTATACTACTTCTACTTGAAGTACTCGACAAAAGCGATTTTTTCTGCATCAACTCAATTCTCAGCGATAAAGAAAGAGTTTCCACCTGGTGCGGGTGAGCAAAATAGATGGAGTGTTAGCTGGAACCCAGCAAAGCTTCGAACTGTCGTTGCATGTTTGCTAGCGCTACCAAGTGCGCAGCATCGTCGACACGGAATGTCGCTACGGCACGGATTTATTATCTGCCAAGTATTTGGCCTCCAAGTTGGCTTTCCACACGAACTGCGGAATGGAAGCAAACGTACTTTTGAGCCCAGACCTGTGGTGCTTCTCGTCGTGCTGGGTCAGCAGCCTGCGGAGAGTTTGAAGTGAAAGCTTGTCCGCTATTTTCGCTGTTGGAGCTGTTTTTTTAGTCTCCTCTGCCACTAGACGAGCTCGGAGGTCACCGATCGTTGCGATCCTACCGGTAGCTGTCTTCAGAGCCCCCTCCCTCTTCTTTCCAATCTGGTTCAGCTTCCCCACGCTGTCCCCGTCGGTCGATGTCTCCAGCTCAATCTCTTGAGGCCCCAATTTCGCAATGTTCTTTTCTGGGACAACAAAAATGAGCGCGGCCATCGCAGGATCATTTTTTACCGACGGCAACAGTCCCAGCTGGTTCAAAGTGTTCGCCAGATCTGTCTGTGTCGATCCACTTGGGCTTCTCTGTTTCATCGCCTTGGGCACAAACCGTCGTACGGCTGCTACCCGACACGAAAGCAAAGCTTGTCGTTAGCGATGTTGACGCTACCGCGCCTGCTTGGTCCAGCCGCAATCGCTTGAGTGCCTCGGATGATTGCGATTGCTTGGAGTCCATCGTCGCGCTGCCGAGCTCCTCGTGAGTCCGGTAAACTGCTAAATCTATTCGAATTCACAGTGCGTAAGACCTGTGTATGTACAGAAATTTTCCTCAATAGCGAGGTGCTAAACACTAATATCCTTCTAGACATAATGCCGTACCCATTCAGTCTTTCGTGATTGATATCACTTATCAAAACCTCTATTAATTAGTTATACTTATAAATTGTATACGAGTCCGAATCTCGCTATTGAGGCAAATTACTGTATTGTGCTTTGCAGATGTTTCTGCAAAACTGGCAAATAAGACGCAGTAATGCACAAGTGTGAAATCGTAATTACGACTTACAGGCACAACTCCCAAAAATGATTCTCTAGCATCTAATATGGCGTGATAACTGATCAGAATATCGTGTTTTGGCATCTCCCGATGTTTCAAACAGGAAAAGTCCCATACAACGTGATTTCTCTGTAATACAGTATATGATATTTGATTAAGCCTACAACTAGAATCAAACTGGCCTAAAATGCGATGTGATCAGTTGCTGTCTCTTGCGTGCAAGCTGTCGTGTATTGAGCTCGAATACGCGTTTGTTCAAAACGCTCTTCGTGACGCTCAGCGCGGAGGACGTGTCGGTCTCTGCCATTAACCTGCGCAAGACGACGTTTGCAGCGGCAGCGAACTCAGCATCTGTGGACAAATTATCGAGAAGCTCCGCTGGTGAATTACGGCCTCCCGAAGCTATAGAAGATTCACGATGCATCTAAGAATCCTGTGTTAGTGGTGTCCATCTAGGCTTTGCGTTGTCGCCTTGCAATTTGCACGTCGTCGCAATGCCCTTTGTGGCTTCTTCCACTCGTTTACCAGATCATAAACGATCTGGTTTTACCGTTCATCAGCTACTGCCTGGAAATTTGTTTCTCTTGCCGTTGATGAGCGCGTCTGTCGGCAAGTGAATGTCGTGTCCAGTACAGTCTTCACTTCCGTTAACTGCGATGCCCGATTTGCTATGAATACAACTTCCTGCACCCACTAGACGAAAAATAAACTTGTTGGCAATATATTTCGTGTTGAAAACACTTCTGTACCTTTAGATCTCATGTCTGAAGTTGACATCTGCGTAGCAATTAACCGAGCCGTCCGTCTCAAGCTGCAACAGCCTTACCAAGACGAAGAGCCCATGATATCGCAATGACCCATAACTGATTTATCATCACAATGATGAAAGGTGAATGCCCACAAAGCGAATGCGAAATTTCCGATCTGGTTTGCGAGCGGTAAATCGCCAATCTAGAGTTGAAAGCGGAGAGGAATTCCGTCTCGAGGGTGATACGATGAGCAATGCAATCTTGTCTGCTAGCTCGTTTTTGCTGGATACAGACGAAACGTCTGTAGGAATGTCTATCAATAATAATAATAATAAGGTGAGGTATATTGTGTTACTGACCGTAATGATCGAACTCTAACAGCCATTCCTGGTAGTCGTATGTATCCTACCAAGTTTCGTCAGGCCTGCCGCCTGACTCGGCCTCGACCCCGCTCTTTGCCTCTTGTGTCCTTGAGCCCTCCTCTCCTTGGAGTCCCCTGT
>LGTU01000917.1:0-14861 GCA_001314425.1 Phytophthora pluvialis | reverse complement strand
ATGACTTTGATACTGGTCACAGCTCTCACCACGGAGACGACACCAGCCAGAAGGAGCCCAATTGATCCTGGACGCACCGAATAACCCCAAAGTCGGTCTGCGCTTGCATCCGCTATTGTATTTGCTTATGGGCAACTTCTGTCGGCTCCCTGATAGTTTACACCTGGGCGCAGAAGTGTCACGACCGACGTTCATCAACGTCGTCCCTTTTTGTCTGTCCTGTTCCTCTCTCTCTCTCTCTCTCAGCCTGGTGGCCGCCTACTTGGGCTGCTGCAGACGGCCCGTGCGCTGGGTCTTCTGCCTCTGGCCCTCGAACGAGCGCTTGTGCGGCTGCTGGTGTCGGAAACTGTCCTTCTTCCGCAGCGCCTGGGGCTTCTCCTCGTCGTCCTTGATCACGCGCTCGTGGAACTCCTCGTGGTGCGTGCGCTGCTGCTCCAGCTTCTTGACCGTCTCGCGCAGGTGGACCGAGTTCTCCACGTCGTGGATGAGGCCGTTGACGCGCTCCATCTCCTCCAGGTGGTGGCGCTCGTTGGGCGGCAGCTGCGCCGAGCTGGGCGAGTCCGCGTGCTCCACCTCCTGCATGAGCACGAAGCCCTTCTCGCCAGGCTCGGCCGCCACCGGCATGTTGTAGTGGAAACGGTTGTTCGTGGGGCTCCAGCGCATGCGCGGGATCGAGTCCATGTCCGCGTCGGAGGTCGTCGTCTCCATCTTGACTTGGCTTGGCTTGGAGTGGCGCTTGGCTGGCTTGAATCGATAGTGAGACCGAGATAAAGCATCGAAGCGACGCAAGGTTGACCGAAGGTGGACCGAGATCCGTCATCTTCAACGTCCGTTGCGTAGCCGTGCGGTCACTTGGGTTTTGTATGTCGGTTAGTTCGGTGACATTAGTGGTATGAGGGACATTGTCCCACCAGATACACACGTCATGCCACCGTTTCTCGTTCGCGTGCCGCGCCCGATGCAGTAACTGCCGATGCAGCGCCGATCCCACACGGACGAGCGCGGTCTGCTCCCGACTCTCGCCCGCAGCGTACGCCGCTCGCCCTTCAGTAGCCCGCACGCTATGCCCCGCCGCGTCTCGCGCCCCGTGCTTCTCCTGCTGGTGCTGGGCAGCCTGGGGCTGCTCGTGGTCGCCGCCAACTTCGTCTTCACGTGGCGCGCCACGTCCGTCGCCCTCTCACGGACCGAGGAGCACCTCGCGAACCTGCGGGAGAATCCAGGGGCCACTAATACGAGGGGCAAGTACGATGCCAACGCGCTCGATGCGCAGAACGGAGACGGCGGCCAGGACCCGCAGCCGCAGGAAGAGCGCGACGAGTTCTCGGCCGACATCGTGCAGCTCATGGAGAAGCAGCTCGCGTACACGATCCACCAGACGGCGCAGCGCACGAGCGAGAAGCGCGGCATCGTGCTGCCCATGTTCGACGGCATTGCTGCGCTCGGACTGTCGCTCATCATGGAGCTGAGGGCCATGAGCGTGGACCTGCCCATTGAAGTGCCGCACTGCGGAGACCTCAAGGAGGCGCTGCAGCGCACGGTGCTGGAGAAGGAGGACATGGGCGTCATCCGCTTCTACGACGTGTGTGAGCTGGCTTCGCAGACGGCCAGTACGCTGGATCCGTCGCGGAAGGTCTTCTGCCAGAGCTTGCGCAACTGCCATCGGTCATACCGGTCTTTTGACGTCAAGCTGCTCGCGATGACCTACTCGCAGTTCGAGGAGATTATGCTGCTGGATGCGGATACGCTGTTCTTTGAGAGCCCCACGTCGCTCTGGGACACCGAGAAGTACCGCAACACGGGCACGCTGTTCTTCCACGACCGACTGAGCCAGGACAACATGTTTCTCGGCAACCGGATTCGCGGCAACAATGATGTGAGCGAGCTGAACAATTACATTTCGCGGTTTGACGTGTCGCCGTTTGCACCGTTGGGCAACATCGAGCGGCCGAAAGCTACGAGCGAGAATAAGATCCCCGTGGAGCTGAACAACTACTCGCCGAGCGAGCACCTGATGACGAGCCACTCGTGGAACCACCGCGCTGGGCACGAGATGGACTCGTCGCTGGTGCTGTGGAACAAGAAGCGGCAGCCGCGAGCAACGGCGATGCTGGCGGCGTTTGTGGCGCTCAATGGCATCGGGCGGCCGCCTTCGTACGGTGACAAGGAGTTGTTTTTCATCGCGGTCGAGCTGGCGGAGACGCAGTACGCGTTCTCCGATTTCGGTGTGGGCGGCGTGGGCTGGGACTTCCGCGACAACGGCCCGGGCAAGTCAGTCGTCTGCGGGCACGCCTCGCACTACTACCCGGTCAAGCCAACCGACCCGAGCGCTGTGGCCAACACCAGCGTGTTGTACCTCAACAGCGACGCCATTGTCGACTACGACCCCAAGAAGAAGCCCGTGTACTACAGCCAGGCCCGGCTGTACGAGGTGTACGCAGGCTCCTTCGTGGAGCGCGACCTGCCGCAGGAGTGTCCGTTCGACGTCACGGGCGTGCGCTTCTCCTCGGCGCAGGAGGACCGCATGCTGCTGCGCCAGCGCTTCCACGAGATCGCCACGGCCTGGATGGAGTAGACGCAGCAGCAGTAGCCAACTGACCGACCGACCGACCGACCGCACTAGAAAACAATGGTAAGCAATCCCGACGGCGTCGTCACTGCTCGTCGGAGAGTAACGAATACATGTCCGTACACGCCGCGTGGGTGCCGCGTGCTCTCGAGCAAAGTGAGTTATCGAATCGCAGCATCGCACCGCGCCCAGATAAATGGACACGTCACCACTGGCGCCACTGTCCAGACGCGCGGGGAAACCTGCTGGCTAGAAGATCGTGCAGGAACTCGTGGATCAGAGCTTGGTCTCCGAAGGGACACTCAAGCTGGCCAAATGCATCAAGGCTGTGGCAGGCTTCGCAGTCTCGAGGGCGATTCCTTGCCGGGCTGGCGGTGGATGATGCAGATCTGCGTGCAGATGGACAGGTGCGATCTGCGCCGCAAACTTTGCCGTGTTGCTTGCTCGAAATGCCGCCGCCATACGTCAGGGGCGCCTGGCAACACTCCTAACCCTATTGTTAAAGCCGCACAAATCGGGGTAAATATCTTCATTATCAATGGCTACATTATCCAGAAACACATAACCTTTATGACTAAATTTAACCTTTTCTCTTCCACTTCTCGAGTTATGAATGCAACCATATTTTCAGAATTGTATAACTTTTGACATCTATATTTGACATGCTCCCGTATATCGATTCCGCTAAATCCGAGATAAGGCCGTGCAGCACCGGGGCATTCCATCCACATCGTCCTCCGCGCTGTTCATTCCGCATTCCAAGAGGAGCCCAAGCAGCCGACTGCGCCTTCGTGCGATCATCACTCTGCCTCCTATCGACATGGCGCGCTTGCTCGGCTCCGTGCGGCGGCGCTGGATCGTCCTGCTGCTGGCCGTGGGCGTCATCTTCGTGCTGTCCGACGTGCTGTTCACGTGGCGGCAGCTCACCACGTCAGCGTGGTCCTCGACGACCGCGTCCTCGTCCTCCCCGCGCGCGACCCACAGCGGCGCCAGCCCCGCCACCGTGCAGGCCATCTACGACGCTGTGGCCAAGGCCAACGACTCGGCGGACGTGCAGCAGCTCACGCAACTCGTGGATCGTCTCAGCGAGAGCGAGGCCGCCGAGCTGCTGCACAAGATCGGCCCCAAGACCACAGCCGCCGCTGCTACTACGACTAAGCCGACGGCCTCAATGTCCTCTGCGGTACAAATAGAGGAGGACAATGACGATGATACATTGAGGATGGAGACGGAGGAGCTCAAGGCCGGAGAGGTGGAAGCCATGAAGGAGGAGAACCGGGTCAAGACGCTCGAGTCGCAGCTGCTTCATTCGCTGTACAACTTGACGCAGAAGACGACGGAGCCGCGTGGTTTTGTGATGCCGTTGTATGACGATCTGGTGCCCCTGGGATTGTCGCTGATCATGGAGCTGCGCTCGCTCGGCGCGATGTTGCCCGTGGAGATCCCGCATTGCGGAGACTTGAACGCAAAGCTTGTGACGACGATTGAGAAGAAGAGGAAGCAGCTTGGGCAAGTTTACGTGTATGACGCGTGTGCATTGGCGGCCCAGGAGAGGAGTCTGCTGGACCCCAGCAAGCCGATCTTCTGCAAAGATTTGGACGAGTGTCACGATAGATTCCGCACGTTTGATATCAAGGTGCTCGGAGTGATTTACTCGCGGTTTGAAGAGGTAATGCTCGTGGACGCCGACGCGCTGATGATGCAGGACCCCATGCCGCTGTGGGAGACGGAGAAGTACCGGAGGACTGGCACGCTGTTCTTCAACGACAGGATCAGTCAGACCAACACCTCGCTGGGCTACCGCCCGGCGTCGCGACTGCACACTACAGATCTCCGTCACTACCTGTCCAATGCCGATGTGAGCATCTTCCGCCAGCTTCCTACTATTCCTCGTGAAAAGGCGACCGTGGCGTCGGACGTGGCATTGCCATTTGAACCGAGCGGTATTTTGCTAAACAGCCACGCGTGGAACGGCCGCAGCGGTCATCAGATGGACTCTTCGCTGATGCTTTGGAGCAAGAAGCGGCAGCCTCGTGCGACGGCGGTGTTGGCGTCTTTCGTATCGCTCAACGATGTCGGCCGCCCTCCTTCGTATGGTGACAAGGAACTCTTCTTCGTGGCATGTGAACTCGCTGAGACGCAGTACACTTTTTCGGATTTTACAGTTGGCGCTGCTGGAAGCGACTTTAAAGATCACGGTGAGGACAAATCGATTGTCTGTGGCCAGCCTGCGCAATTTTACCCAGTTAAGCCTCAGGACGAGAGCAACGCGAGTTTGCTCTATCTGAACTCGCACGCGATCATGGAATACAAGCCCAAGACTCAGCCCTTGTATTACTCCAAGGCTCGTGCTGCGGAGTTTTACCCTGGCTCGTTCAGTGACTGGGAGCTTCCGCAGGACTGTCCTTTTGATGTGACTGGCGTACCATTCTCAGACCTACAGGTTCAGCATATTCTGCTGCGCCAACGCCTCCATGACATTGCAGTTGAATGGGAGCGCAACGCTTTGATAAGCGAGAATGAGAATGAGCAAACCCGAGCAGATGACCTTGTCAACGCGAAGCTTGATGCACTCTTGAAGCAGTTGTCTGATAGCAAGCCATTCGAAGAGGCTACTGCCCCACCTGGAACTGAGCCTGTAGCTATTACTCCCGCTCCGACGTCGCCGGAACCACCAGCCGTTCAGCAGGCGAACAAATGGGCTGAGTTCATGACGAGTGCAAAGGAACGGGCCGAGCTTGAAAAGAAAATGGAGACAAGACTGATTCACTCGCTGAACACCCTGAGCCAGCAAACCAGCGTGCCGCGCGGCATCGTACTTCCGTTGTACGATAAAATCACGACACTCGGTGTTTCTCTCATTTTGCAGCTGCGTTCATTAGGGGTGGATCTACCCATTGAAATCCCCCATTGCGGTGATTTCAACGAGGACTACGGAGAAAGGATCATGAAGAAGAACGAGCAGTTGGGCGAAGTGTATGTGTACAATGCATGCAAGCTTGCTGCGACTGCCAAGAGTTCGTTGGATCCCTCGAAACAAGTGTTCTGCAAGGACTTGGACAACTGCCACCGCCGCTACCGAAACTTCGCCATTAAAGTGCTGGGCGTCGTGTACTCGCGCTTTGAAGAGATCATGCTAATGGATGCTGATGCATTGCTGTTCCAATCCCCGATGCTGCTGTGGGAGACGAACAAGTACCAAACGACGGGCACGCTATTTTTTAACGACCGGATTGCTGAGGCCAACTTTTCTATGGGTCTCGGCTACAGGCCCGCGAATCGTCCAAACATCATGGCAATCGAGGACTACTTGTCCAAAGCTGACGTCGATCTCTTCCGCAATATTCCTACTCTTACGCGGCCCAACGCATCGGCTGAGCTCATCGCTGCAGACAAATCAACTGTGACCTTGCATTTCCAACCGAGCGAGGGGCTCCTCAAAAGCCACCCTTGGAATGGCCGCAGCGCACACAGAGTTGACTCGTCGATATTGTTGTGGAATAAGAAGCGGCAGCCACGCGCCACCGCGATCTTGGCTTCATTTATATCGCTCAACGATGTACCGCGACCCCCATCCTATGGTGACAAGGAACTCTTCTTCGTGGCATGCGAGCTTGCAGAGACCCAGTACGCCTTTTCTGATTTTGCTACGGGATCTGCTGGCTCAGACTTCCGGAAAAAGGGCGAGGACAAGTCGATTATCTGTGGTAGTGCGTCCCACCACTTTCCCGAAAAATCGGACGATACCCCCATCAAGGAAGTGGGCCTGCTCTACATGAACACGGACTACATCATGCGGTACAAACCGAAGAAGTCGCCCATGTATTACTCTGCGGCACGCCCACGCGATTTCTTCCCGGGTACATTTGAAGAGCGGAAGTTGCTGATGATGTGTCCATTCAACATTACCGGCGTGAAGTTCTCAGATGCTGAGGTGCAGCAGATCTACCAGCGTCAACACTTTTTTGATATCTCGCAGCAATGGGAAGATGATGCGAAGGAATCTAATGCTGCTGAGCATCAGGCGGCAGAAACTTTAACCAACGAGAAACTTGAAGTGCTCTTGGATCGGATGAAGAACGGCCCTCCACTTGAAGACGCAACTGATCCGCCAAAGGACCCCAACAAAGAGGACCAAGAAAAGA
Organism: Phytophthora pluvialis; assembly: GCA_001314425.1. Taxonomy (NCBI): domain Eukaryota; phylum Oomycota; class Peronosporomycetes; order Peronosporales; family Peronosporaceae; genus Phytophthora; species Phytophthora pluvialis. Next base: position 8,150 of record LGTU01000917.1, on the reverse strand, counting down.
AGACCACAGAGCTGAAAGCTAAGGCTCAGAAACTTCAAGAACAGGAGAAGCAGCTTGTTCACACGCTGAACCAGATTGCACAGCAGACAACGGTGAAGCGTGGTATCGTGATTCCGGTGTACGATGGCATCATCAAATTGGCTATCTCGCTGGTATTGGAGCTGCGTACCATCGGTATTAAGGAACCCGTCGAGATGCCGCATTGCGGTGATCTGGATCCAGAGGTTCAGAAAATGTATCTGACAAAGAAGCAATTGGGCACGATCTGGTTCCACAACGTATGCGCCAAAGCAGAAAGAGCTACGAGCGTCATGGACTCATCTCGGAAGGTATTCTGCGAAAAGATTGAGGACTGTCACGCGAAGTTCCGCGGCTTCATCATTAAGCCTCTATCAGTGACGTTTTCAAGATTCGAGGAAATCATGATGATTGACGCCGACACGACGTTCTTCGTGAGCCCCGCAAAGCTATGGGATTCTGAAAAGTACAACAAGACGGGCACCTTCTTGATGCATGACCGCATCAGTCATGAAAAATGGTTCATGGCAGAGCGGGTTCCTGGGAAGCCTGACGTGTCGGTGGAGCAGAACTACTTCGCAACCTTCGACGTGGAGCCGTTCCGATCGTTGCCTACGCTTGAACGCCCGAAGGCTACTCTTACGAACCCGACATTGGTGATGCTGAATTTCGAGCCAAGTGACTTTTTGCTGAGTAGCCACTCCTTCAACATTCGTGCAGGCCACCAGGTGGACTCGTCCCTGGTGTTGTGGAACAAAAAGAAGCAACCACGCGCGACAGCAATTCTAGCCTCATTCATTGCGTTGAACGATATTCCGGCTCCTCCGTCTTACGGAGACAAGGAACTCTTTTTCTACGCAAGTGAGTTGGCCGAGACTCAGTACTCGTTCTCCGATCATGCCATTGGCGCTGTTGGTACCAAGGTTATTGATGGGGGTCCGAAAAACTCGACTTTGTGTGGTGACATGGCTCAGGTGTTCCCAATTCACCAAGATGGTGTGCCCGATGACGATGTGCCTCTGTTCTACTTCAACAGCGACCGAATTTTGTGGTTCCGACCGAAGATGGAGCCTGTGTACTACATGAAGGCGCGACCGTGGGAGCACTACCCTGGTGCATTTGGAGAGCGTCGGCAGGAGTGCCCGTTCGACATTACAGTCGGAAAGCTTTCCGCAGAGGAGGAAATACATTTAGCAGGACGGCAGCACATTTATGAAGTGGTGGATGCATGGGATCGTGTTTCAAGAGAGAAACCAGCTAATATGGACGACCAGAACGCTGCGGTCGATGAGGTGCTACGCAAGGTGATCGCAGAGATGAAAGGGGAGAACCTAGCTGACGTCGCACCCGCCCCGCCCCGAGAGAGCAAGCAAAATGATCAAGTCGAGCGGACGACGCAAATGATGGAAAAACAGCTTGTATACACCTTGAGCCAGATCGCGCAGCGTACAACTATCAAGCGAGGTATTATTATGCCGCTCTACGAACCTATCGCAAGACTGGGGCTCTCCTTGATTCTGGAGCTGCGCGCCATGGGAATTACTTTACCCATCGAAGTGCCGCACTGCACTGATCTCAAGCCTGAAACTGTCGAGTTGATCCGCACGAAGAAAGAGCTTGGCGAGATTCGCGCCTACGATATCTGCGAGCTTGCTGCAAACGCCAGAAGTGTCACGAACACTTCGCGCCCGGTTTTCTGTGACGATATCGACAGCTGCCGCGCTAAGTTCCGTTCTTTCATCATTAAGCCTCTTGCCGTGAGTTACTCGCAGTTTGAGGAAATCCTGATGCTTGACGCCGACACGACATTCTTTGTCAACCCCACTGTCCTGTTCGACTCCAATAAGTTCAAGGCTACCGGCAACCTCCTGATGCATGATCGTATTAGTCATGATTGGTGGTTTATGGCCGAGCACGTCTCTGAAAATCCTGTCGTGACAGTGGAGCAAGACTACTTCGCGAAGTTCGATGTGACCCCTTTCCGTCCACTGCCTACACTTGAACGTCCGAAGGCTACCGTCGAGAACAAGACGCCGGTGAAGCTGAACTTCGAGCCCAGTGATTTCCTGCTGAGCAGCCACTCGTTCAATCGTCGGTCAGGTCACCAGGTTGACTCGTCCCTGGTGATGTGGAACAAGAAGCGTCAACCTCGTGCTACCGCCATCTTGGCATCGTTTGTTGCCCAGAACGACATCGCACCACCACCTTCTTACGGTGACAAAGAATTCTTTTTCTACGCAAGTGAGCTGGCCGAGACGCAGTACTCCTTCTCTGACCACGCTATCGGAGCTGTTGGCACAAAAGTTGAGGATGGCGGTCCCAAGAACTCGACGTTGTGCGGTGACATGGCCCAGGTGTTCCCGATTCACCAAGATGGTGTGGCCGACGACGACGTACCCTTATTCTACCTCAACAGCGATCGCATCCTGCATTTCAAGCCGGACGTGGAGCCTGTTTATTATATGAAGGCGCGCCCGTGGGTGCACTACCCTGGTGCTTTCGGCAAACGGCCGCAGGAGTGCCCGTTCGACATCACTGTCGGGAGGTTTGACGAGTCCCACATCAACCATCTCGTGGAACGACGTAAGTTCTGGGAACAGGTGAAGGCGTGGTAGATCGAGTAGCAGAGATAGAGCGCAGCCTGTATGTTATGCGTGTTGCTACATGTAATAGTGGACCTAAAGCGGGACATCATCCCGCAACTTTGCAATCGAACACGTTCTGTGGTGTCTGCCGTCTACATATAGTGCGCATTTTTGTTTGGTTTTCATTGAATATCCTCGCATGTACGGATGTAAGAGTACGGTGCCCTCTGCTAAACTACCTGGGCGTTCCTCGTGAATCCATTTGCCATCGTCTCGTCACTTAAGCCGCGCGCTTACTGAGCGACACGCCGCTTCTTCACACGGTCGAAGTACTCCTTAACAGTGATGCCCTTGCGAGAGGCCTTCACCTTAACAGACACGACGGACTTGTTCTTCTTTTCCTTCATGATCTCGGCAGGCGAGCGCAGCGTCATCCACGAGCCATCATCGTCCTTGATACGGATAGTTGCGTTCGCCATCTCCTGTACGTTTGTGGGGGCAGCACCCACGAACTCTACTTGACCCTCACGCTCCATGCGCTTGGATGCCAAGCGCTTGGCGTCCTTCTGCTTGCGCTCCTGCTGCTTCGCTAGGAGGCGATCAATATCGATCTCCATGCCATCCCCAGTAGCCTTTTTCTCACCGACACCCTTGACCTTGTCTAGCAGATCGTCGGGAAGCGCCTCCACCGCGTGCAGCTTGTTCGAGGTCATGACGCGGCCGTCCTGCAGCTTGATCAGCTTGCCCTCTGCCAAGTTCTTCTCCAGCTTGTCCCTGGACATGTACATGGTCATCTGGTTGGCACGCACGAACTGCAGACGCTCTGCGCTTGTCATCTTCTGGTTCATGGCGTCGTTCAGCTCCTGAGCGTGGAGATCCTGCTGGATGTTGGCCTCGCGGTTTCGACGATTGATCTCGTTAATGCGGAGAACATCGTCCGAATTGTGCTTCTTACGCTCCTCATTTTTAGCCAGCAGCTTCTGCAGCCGCTCCTCGAGCACCACTGCCTTTTCGAAGTTCTTCATGTCCTGGGCAGCTCGCAAATCACGCTCCAGACGCACTCGCTGCACGCCGAGAGAAACAGTAGACAAACCCACCGCCTGCTTGCGCCTCACCATGTCGTCAACCTCTGCCTCGGTGTAGTTGTGCTGTGTAACCATCTTCTCCTTCTTCGAGAATAAGCGTCTCACCTCGCCATGCGTCGGAAAGTGCAGCCGCTCCTTGTTCATCACGGCTCGCCACAACAAGAACTCACGCTCACGCAGCGAATGGCCTGATACACCGTTCAGCTTCCACTCGCGCCTGCTCTTGCCGAACGCACAAATGATGCCTGTGTGGGTTGTCTCACCGCAGAAGGTGTAGCCCCGCGCCAACTTGCAGACATTCACAACCTCACAGAAGCGGTAGACCATCTCGCCGTCGACCATTTCGATTGGGACGCGCACAAACACGCCACGCACCAGCTGCGGGAAGAACGGTTCGAAGAAGTGCTTCTCAAAGAAAGCCCTCCTCTTCAGCAAGTAGTGATTAGCTTGGTCCCAGTTCACCGGCACCTTCTCCTCCGGTCGAATAGCCGCCAGGTCCTCCTCCTCCGCAGTTTTCGCCGCCGTCAAGTCCGCCGCCTTGGCCTTCTTGGGCTTGCGTCCGTCGCTGTCCTCATCGCTGTAGTCCTCATCCTCGTCTGCGTGACTGCGGCGTCCCGTGCCTCCCCGCTGGAGTTCTCTGCGTCGGCGTCTCTTCTCGGCCAGATCGCGTCCACTCCTGCTGCCTCCTTCCTCCTCCGAGCTCTCATCGTCTCCGAATCGGTTGCTTAAAATCGAGCGGCTCTTGTCACTCGACTTGTTGGCCTTCAAGTTGTGCAGCGCCTCCTTACGCCGGTCGCTTTCCCTGCTGCGCCCCCCACGCCGCGTGGACGGGGCCTCCTCCTCGTCCTGCTCGTCCTCCTCCGAGAACCCGTCCTCCGCCTTGCCCTGGCTGGCCGCGAGCCGCTTCTTGAGCTCGCGCTCCTTGATCCGCTGCTCCTTGGCCTCGTACTTCTCCAGCAGGCGCTTCTCCTTCTCCACCTCCGTGAGCCCGGCCACGTCGGCGTCGTCCTCGTCCTCCTCCCCCTCCTCGTCCTTGATCCGGAGCTTGCTGCGTCGCTTCCTGCCGCCTGCTTGCCCCTCGTCGTCCGCCTCCGCCTCCGCCTCCTTCTTGGCCTGCGCCTGCGCCTCCTTCTTCACGGCTCGGCTGCTGCTGCTGCGGCTCTTGCTCTTGGCGGGGGCTTTCGCCTTCTTGGCCGCGGGCGCGCGCCGCTTCTTGAGCTTCTTCTTGGACGAGTCCGAGGCCGAAGCATCTGATCCCGAACCGGAACCTGATCCCGACCCGCTGCCGGAACCTGATCCCGAGCCGGAATCAGATCCGGAGCCCGAGCCGTAGCCGCTGCCAGAGCCCGAGCCACTGCCCGAACCGGAGCCGCTGCCGCTGCCGGAGTCGCTGCCGGAGCCCGAGCCGGAGCCCGAGCGGGAGCTCACCGAGCCCGAGGCGCTCGAGTGGCCGCCGTCCGACTCGTCGCTGCTCTCCACCACCTTCTTGGCCATGTGACCTTCACTCCTTTCCACTGCCTCGACGCGCGGCAAGTTAGCGACTGACTGCACTGATGTGGCGCCCACCAATTAATGTAACAGTAGTGTGCATTATGTAACAGTTGTGTACACAGGCGCGACGGCTCATCGGCAGTTGGCTCCCATCAAAGGCCATGAGCAAGCTGCGCTTCTCCGTGGCGGCGTGCACGAGCGAGGACGCGGCGTTCCCGGCGTCCGAGCTGGACGAGCATGCGGCCAGCAGCCAGGGCTACATGACGGCCAAGTACGAGAAACCCTAGTTGCCTGGCCCCTCCGCCGCACTAAACCCTAATGCGATCCTTGCTGCCCAGGAACTGCTCGTACCCGCAAGAAGTCGTGCTCCAGCTGCGCGACGGCCTCAGCAGACTGACCCAAGTGCAGCTACTCTCTCACCAGACCCACATCGCCTCTAAAATGGAGCTCTTCATGTCCAAAAGCCCCTCGTTCGAGGGGGACGCCACTAGGTTTTCCAGACTAGGGTTTCTCACGCTCAAGCCCAACACCGAGAGCCGCTACATGGCCCGGGAGCTCAAGACCGTGCACATCGACCAGGAGGCAGCGCTGCTCAAGCTCCGGATCCACCCGTGCCACGTGAACGAGCACAACCTGTACAACCAGGTGGGCGTCATGGCCATCAACTTGTGCGGGGAGCCGCTCGGACTGCTGCCCAGCCACTCGACGGACGAGGACGTAGTAGGTGCCAAGCCGAAGCACAAGCACACGAGCAACGGGTCCGAGGATCCAAGCTTCGACATGAGGTTCGACGCCAAGACGGCGGCCAGGATCCGGGAGATTCAGGTGGCCAAGGACCAGGCGGTGGCCAACGAGGACTACGACCAAGCTAAACGACTCAAGCAGATGGAGGAGCAGTTGAAGAGCGTCGGACTGCAGCTGGCGAGGCTTGAGGCGCAGAAGAGAGAAGCCGTGGCCAACGAGGACTACGACCTGGCCAAGAAGATCAAGCAGGAGATTGGCACGCTGGAGGCCTCGGTCGGCAGTAACGAGACGCAGCCCATACTGCCGATCCCGCCAGTGGCTCCATCCCCGTCGAGGAGTCAGGTACTACCCAGGGTTGGCGCGGTGCAGCGCTCAGCGTCGAACTTTTCGCCCAGGGACATGTATCCGGAAGAGCAGCCGCAGGTCGCCAAGAGCGGGGGCTTCTACGGCGACGCGAGTGGGTCGCTACGCCAATCTGCTCAAGGAGGGTTTCCAGGCGGCAATGAGCAGGACCCAGCAAGTGACGCGGACTATGCTGGCCAGGAAGACGGCGAGGACGGTGGCCCGAACCCGCACTTCCGAGGCATCCCGGACGCTGAAAATCTGCCCGATCCGGATGAAATACCCACAGCGCTTGCGAAGGAGAGCGAGGAACTTATTGCTATCATTGGGCCCTTCTTCACGCGCTGTGTGTACAGCAACTTGTGGAACCACCGCGATGCTGCGACTCGCAAGGTCACGATGGAGATGGAGAATTACTCTGTTGAACCCATGAGGTTGTTGGAGGTGTGCTCCACCCTTGCGCAAAGTGGCGCGGGGGACCGCATCGCACAGGTCGCGCTGTCCGCTTTCGGCCTGCTGGATCGAATGGTGTCGTTTGGCGCGCGTGTTCGTCGCGACGATATGTGCCGGATCGTAAGTCTCGCTTTTGGATGAGCTCGTTCCTTCTCCGAGTGTACTAAATTGTTATGATGTTTGTGCGCTGCTGTGCAGCTCGGTAACAGCATGACGCAGCTTGTGAATAAGCTCGGAGAGTCCCAGGCCAAGGTTCGCGACGAAGCTGCGGCGGTACTGGGACGACTCGCGGCCGCGAAAAACGTTGACGTGGCTTTCGTGACCTCACACCTCACAAAACGCTCCAAGAAACCTCTCGGTCTGAAGCTTTTGCAGGGCCGTTTGCTAGTGTTGAAGAAACTGCTGACCGAGTTCGAGCTGCTCCCGGATTCCGACTTCTCAGTAGCTGGCATTATGAGTTTCCTCGAAGACTGCAACTGCCTGGCGCATCAGAGTCGGGAGATTCGTGACGCTGCAAAGGATATCGCTGTGTCACTGTATCTCGTCGTAGGCGCCGAGGTGGAGGGCTATTTGAAATCGCTCCGGCTAAAACAGCTTGAAGAATATCAAGCGGCGTTTGAGGCGGCAGAAACAGCGAAGGCATCAAGCCGTAGAAAGGGCCCCACTGGAGGTGGCGGTGGTGACGGCGGTGTGGCTCGACGAGAGGAAAAGACCCACGTGGCTCAAACCCACTTCGAGGGTGAAGTTGAGGATGCCGCCGACAGCGGCGAAGACGAGGAATCAGTGGACGAGTACACCTGCCCGTTCTGTGGTGTCGTGGACGAGAAGTTTGACTCGGACTACCTGGATCAGCACTTCTGGGCATCCTGCAAAATGCTAACGCCGTGCAAGATGTGCGGCCAGGTGATCGAGATCGCTACTCTCAATGAACATTTGCTGACTGAATGCGAGATGCAGCAGAATCATCGCGAATGCCCACGCTGCGGAGAAGCTATCACTGCCAAGTTCTACGAGCGGCACGTGTCCCTAAACGACTGCCCCCCTCGCGCACCGCTGAACCGCGCAAACCGCTGCCCACTCTGCCACGATGACATTGCCCCAGGCAAGAAAGGTTGGCAGCGGCACTTAGTTGAAGAAGGCTGTCCAACCAATCCGCGGAGCTAGCGTGGGGGTAGAAGACCTCAGTAATATGAAGAAGAACACGGAGACTGATGAAGCACACGTGCTATTGGGTCTCGGAACGATACGTGCTGTGCTCCTACTGTTCGACGGCATTTTGCTGCCTCGAGTGCTACGGGAAGGAATGATGTCGAGTGCACAAGGTTTGAGGTCAAGATGAGAGAACTGACATGTTTGTCTTAGCACTCCACTGGGCGCCACTTGCCGGTTCCGCTCGCTTTGTCGGTGTTGCTGCGGATGGCGTCCAAGTCAC
>LGTU01000916.1:0-15235 GCA_001314425.1 Phytophthora pluvialis | reverse complement strand
GTGGGGTCCTCGACATGCTGACCGTCGTTGAGCACAGTCTGGTAGAGCAAGGGACGAAATGGGTGAAACGTGAAATTTGTTAACGCTGCAGCGTTGCTGGCGTTCCATATTCTAAGGCCAAATGGCGAGGATTCTGAGACTATTTCCAGCGGACATGACTTGAGCAGTACGACGTGAACGTGTGGAACGTCGCTGGACTGAACAACGACCTCGTGGCTTGCATGAACAACCCGCTAGAGAGATTTAACAGGGAGCTTAACAATCGCTATCCTAAGCCTCGACCAAGCATGGCGATTTTTGTTGGTGTCATCAAGACGCCCTCCGCAGAGTATACACAACGGCTTGCTGACNAACAAATGGTAGCTTAGTGATAGATCTATCTAATAACTAAACGAGATTAATACACGTCAGCTTATCACAACAATGTGTCGCTCGATAACCTGTTCAACATTCTGATCACACAGGGAGTGAGTTGGTCTATTCCAGTATCTGATCCGTTCCGTGTATGATCACAAAAAAAATCTACCGTTGAGATGTGGGAATACTACTCGCAACGTGTCCGAGGAAATCGTGATGCTGGTAGCAGTGATGCCCACTAGTGCGGCTTCAGCGGCACACTCCTCAAGGTGCTCAAGCTTGAAGTGGACATTGTCAAAGTAGAGCGAGAACATCCTCCAGTAGGTTAACAGTGCCTCCGGTCCGCACAATGAGCCGTCTGCTACGTCTGGCGCCATCGTCTCCTGGAAGAACTTGGTCGTGAGGGTGTAGAGCCCTTGAGCTGGCGATCGAAACCCCGAACGAAATAGTCGAAAATACTCGGCGGCGACAGTCCACAACGTAGGCGCTCTTGGTGCAGCAGTCGAAGAGCTGTCACGTCGCAATTCGAGATCCAAGATTTCTGTCTTGAGCTGTTGAATGCTGCCTTCAACCTCTGCAAGTGCTTCAAGCTGTTTCTGCCTGTATCGGGCTTGGTTGCGTCGGCAGCGCTCGCGGTCTAGGTCCTCCCTTTTGCGTTTTCCTCCCTGGTGCTCCCTGTTGGGCTGAATCCTTGTATTGCCAGCACTGGTGGACGCCGACAACGCCAGTTACCTCCCATATGGATCAATCACGGAACTGATCAGAAAATGGATCAGATTTCTGGGGGTTGCACCCTCAGAAGAAAAAACAAGTTCTGGACACGGCACGGGGTCCGCTCGCTGGGGAGCTCACTACCGCAAAACATATATTGTGACCATACAAAAACTAGCATAAAAATCTGTTCAAATCCCTGATCAGTTCCGTATATGATCCATTTAAAAATCTACCACAACGCCAACCTGCTATTTGCGTAACAGGTTTGTGCACGCGCTTCCATCGAGGTCGATCCCTTGGTTTTGCTAGAAGCCGCTTCGGTTCGTGATGCTTGAGGACTCGACTGTCGGAACCCGATGGTGGTTGCTCCGTAATACTGGTAGTCGGTTCTGGCTGTCTGCGCATGCGGAATAACATCGCCAATCAATTCGTCTCCCAGCGTTTGGGTGGCCGGGCATTGGAGAAAGCAGGAGTTCATTGGAGACTCGGTGTGGAGATCTTGGAAATTGGAAAGTGACTGAGGCAGCAGCAAGCAGACTCGTGCCCGTCAGATTAGGCGTCATCACAACCCGATGTCCATGCTCAGGTGGCTCAAACGCACCCACGAAAGTCACCATCGCCGAATACTATCGCTAGCTTATGGTCAGGCATTATGCGGAATGAGTGCTTTGTGACGGCATCAACATGCCCATACGACCACACGATGGTTCAGATCGAGGATCAAAAAGGTCTCCGCCAGCGTCAAAACGTAGAGAAGTAATTCCAATACAATTAGTGGTGCTAGCTAGCTGCTGAGCTTAGTCTGCAGTTGAACTGCTGAGTTTGCAATCCTCACTTAAGGTGTTAAGCAGATCAACTTCTTATTCTATACTTTATGAATGTTTCTAGAGAACTGACCATGCTGTACAACGAAGGAAATAGAGATAATATCGGTAAACATGTTATGTTTACCCGCATTCAATACAGCTAAGCTTCAGATAATCAATAGAGCCGGTCACTATGGCACTTTGTCAAAGTACTTTTCAAGTCGGGGGTGAGTAAAGCGCCGTCAACCTTTGACGGTGCTTGGTCTCGTCGTGAGCCATGCCCGAGGAAAGGCGAGCCGTGGTTTTACCCCCCAGGAAGAGAGAGAGATGCGACAACAAAAATTTACCACTGGTGCGCGATGTAGTGTATGAAGCTTGGCAGCTGTAACACGTAGTGGTAACACGATCATGTTGATGCTTTCTACATGCTTCTCCGTCTTCTTGTAGATGCCATAAAACCTCACACGCCATCCTGTGATTTATCCTGCTACATATCAAGTGTAGTACTTCAGCACAAATGAAGCAGTTGGCGGTGACCCGGGTAGTCCCCCACTTCCAGAAGGAATTTTGAATTATTTATTTATAGCTGCGGGTTGTCGCAGGCCGTTGTCATTTTAGTTTTGTTGCTCGCATGACCGACCCTCATTGTCCCGAATAAGTTTCGATCGTATTACCCTCCATCTCCTAGCGATACCAGCATCGATTCCGACACAGGAAATGGCAGTCAACTGAAGCATCAAAGCAAACAAAATCCGCCACAGAACAAGCTAGAAGGAAACCTGGTCGACAACCGAAGCCAAAACCGATTGTGAAGAAGCACAAGTCTATTGTTACGTACTTCCAACCAGCATAGCGAGATCGCTTGGGCATCAGCGATTCCAGCACGGTTGCCACGACTATCAACGGTAAACACGCCGCTGATCTCCACCAACGCCGCGGTGATGGTGGACATCGAGGTCAAGACGGATACGATCAAGATCGAGCTGGGCGAGCGCAAAATGCCGACGGAGGGGCAGCCCTTGTTTCCGGCCTCGATGGAGTGGGTGGACGACTTGGACGTGGCGACGACGCACAGGTTGAAGTACACGTACCACGCGAAAATGAGGACCGGGACCAGCGCCATGTCGCCGCAGCTCCATCCAAAATCGCCAGCAACATGGCCGTTGCTTCATCTACCATCGGCAGCATCATCGACAGTTGAGTCTCAGACAGCAGCGTCGAACCTGTCTCCACATTTCCAAACACTAGCGTCGATATAGTTTCAACCAATCTGGGTCAGCATTCCCACGCCGACAACGCACACGATATACTGAACAGCCACCTGACCATAACTACATTAATACATATGCTCTTTAGCAGGATAGTTGATAGCCGGGTTATTGGGGTAGCCCGGGTCACCGCCAACTGCTTCAAATGCTGGAACTTTTAAGCAAACGAAGAACCAACGTTTTGGTTCCAATTGTAGGCATGATTGCAGTATGCTGCCGCAGCACCGCTGACGCTGCCAGACCGGTCATTGCTATCTCAAAGTTAGCAAAACTGTAGCCACAACATTTGCGATGGTATCAGAACGGGGGCGATAACGAATCCAAACCTCGCCAAACTGGAGCCATATTTAATAGTCTGGAGAAGAAGCGTGGCATTTGCCTTATACCCTCAGCTCGCCCAAAACGCTGGGACATTGTAGAAGAGCACAAGTTTGGCAGCAGTGCGGGGAGCAATTCGAGTATCAATACAATAAAGGCTATCCTGGAAAATAGGCCAAGGAAGATATCCAGAAAGAGTGTCGAACACATCTGTCGGTTTCCTTGCCCTGGAGCTTCTAATACATTCTCCGTAGACATCGAGATATCAACTCTCTCGCTCACCTCAATCAATGCCAAGCCTTTCATTGAACAATAATAGCGTTAGGCGTCTAAGCAATATGCTTGAGTTCTAGGCTTCCGTATTTTAGCGTGCAAAGGGTATAGTATTGTTTTACGTTCTTGCAGATGCCTTACGACAACACTTACTTCCGCAGTTGTTTGCTTTGTCACTACCCTCAAACCTTCCAGCCCGCTGTCCGACCAGGTGTCGGCCCTTAACGGCCACCCAGGCGGTGGACGCCCAAGCAAGGAGAGAGGACTCGGGAAGTATCGTATAGTCTTAACTGGTCGTTCGCAGACGCCAGTGGCTGACTCGTCACCGACCATGCCCCTGTCCTCCCTGCACAGCCGCTAAGCGTTCACGCGCTACTTCAGCTCACTTGCTTCTCTTTGATCGAGATCGAATAGCTCACCGTCCTTGTTTTGGTCAGAACTCTGCCAAATCGCACCTAAGAGGCAAGTGGACGGCCACCAACGCTGCACTCTCCTATACTACCGCCGTTACCCACCCTACAGCCAAACTACTATGTTCTTTGGCTCCTAGATTTTCGCATCAGTTTTCCCCTGAGGTTCCAGCCTCCTGGCTACAGTGGCGCGGGGTCTTCTGGGCCGTGGCACTGCTGTTGGCGGCGCAGAGAGTGGACACGCGGCCGTTAGGCTTGGTAAGGCTGTCGGCGGCGATGACGATGATTCTGCGCCAGCTCAATGTTGGCACGCTTCTTAGGTTTCTGGACACCCATATCGATAGGGTTTGAGCTGGAATATATGTAGAAAATGATGTGAGGGAGGAGTCGCTAGTGCGAAATTACTTGGGAAATTATGTGAACGGGGTCATGTTGGCTGATAGGAGACTAGTGTAAAGCTGTGGGCGCATGAAGAGAACGGGTTACACGCTTACCTGCTTGTTTGGGGATGCTTCCGTCTTAATGTAAGCCCACGTGGCACTCCTTCTTGTTCCAGCCCTCCTTCGCGTGCTCGAATCACCAGACGCGGGGTTCGTATCCTGGTACGACTCCACACACCCGAGTCCGTAGCTGTCCGTTGATTCCAGTGCTATTTGCGATACTGTCCTGGCCGTCGTCTGAACTCACCGCCAAGATCTGTTCTGACCTCACCACAGTTGCCCCAGTTGAATTTACACTAGCTCTGGCAGCACTAATCGGCTGCGTGTGGCCCCCTTCTCCGCTCACTAGCTGCGCACTCCAGATGTATGTCTCGTCCTCATACTCGTTTTCTTCTACCTTCGTGACTGTGCCTTGGGCGATCTCCTCGAGGTAACTGTCTGGGCTGTGGTAGGAGGTTTGGAAGCTGCAATGCACTATCGTCAACTCGCCCATCCAGTCGTTCCACCCGCAATTTGTCAAAGCGCATCATCGATCACTCTGTTCGACCCAATATACTAATGCGCGAGCTTCGTAATTCCCTTCCAGCGTGGTGGACGGAGAATCCACGCAAACATTCCAATTTTGAAGCGTGCGTCGCTCTTAACGCGGTGATTGTAGTACTTTGCTCCTCGGTCTTGATCTTGAGCCGCTATCTACTACGCAATTTCGATAAATTTTCCCATATGTCTAAAGAGCTTATTGTGGCAATCCACCCATGTTCCTATCTCCGCCACTCCATTAGTTCTCAGGCGTCCCCCCATCATGAGTTCGATAGGCGAGTAGCTTGTTGTGGTATAGCGCGCGCCATTGTGGGCGTATAATGCGCACGGAAGAATTCAGGCCTAGGCGGGTCAGGATCTGTGCTAGCCAAGGAAGGCGGATCCGTCATCACACCGGAAATCACATGGATGACCAGTTTGTCGTACGCACACCGTACAACAAACAACGTAGCCAAGTATCGAGGGCTGCTGGTAGGTCTCCGGTATGCGGTCTGACCACGTCTCGAAGGCCTTCCTGTGGTGATATGATCCTTCCACAACTGAGGCGACGCCGAATACCTCAGGCACGGCACCTCCAAGGCCTTTACTCACAATGTTGACTCACCGTGGATTGATTGACGGTGACAACGTGGACTCACCACCCCCGACAATTCAACAAGGTGGCGGACGGCCTAGCCAAGTTCGCGAGCGACACCGAGACGAGCAAACAGGCAGTGAGCAGTGATCACCACAGATTACCGCCACAACAGGTAACAGTGGCAAAGTTTCTCCAAGGGGACGTTGAGCACTGGATCGACCTACGCTGGACACGGAGATATCAAGTCAGCACTCCACCAACACAGGTATACCCAGGGGGTTATGTTTACCACTGATACACATTGATCCGTTGGTCCGGCATGATCCAATACGTATAGCTGGATTAGCGAAATGCCAAAGCAGACCATGGATCAGGATCATTGATACATCAAGGGCGCGAGATTAATGTCCGGGTTATCCAGTGTTTCATACGTTTTGTTTTAGTTTCACCTGTAAAGGATCGTTCGCTAACCGATCTAGTGTTCGTTCGAAACAACCGCAGGAGCTGCGCAGGGGCTACGAGATAAACCGCGGTAAAACTACTTTTTCATTTGATATATTGGTTAACTGCCAGAGATGGTCACCAACGCACTATCTGTGCTTAGCGGGGGACCGGTCGGGGAAAGTAGTCCACCACCAAGCGATGATGGAGTTGACAAACACGAAATTCCAGTTAGTGTTCCACACTACAGCCAAAACCCATTCACTAATGGGTGGGGTGTCATGCACATACTAAAGTTGCCAATACCAGATCTGTCAGAGCCTCGGCATCCGCTCACGCTTATTTGCCTACTATATGCCGAAAAGTGCTTGAGCTCTGACACAACGGCGACGACCTGGATGACTTGCGTGAAACGGCAGACGAATTTACCTAACGCCATGAAGCACATGTGACGACACCGCAAGGATCACCCTCTGACAATTGATGCAAACAACTCGCGAAGGAGTAACGTCACGAACTGAATTGAAGTTCAAAATAGCACTTTGGTGGGTCCTTCGGAAGCGGATCGAAAAACTAAAAAGCAGCGTACCATGCACGAATCCATGGCGATTAGCCCAGCCTATTGTCGTCAAGATGGCTGCTTCGTCTGGCTGATCGCATTCGGCGTTAGAGAATGCGGAGCTACATAATTTTCTTTGGCGCCTATCAAATCAACCGGGGTTGGTAGTTCCGGCTCGTGACACCTTCCATGCTGTCACAGAAGGGGATTGTGAATTATTCATTGATCGAGTTTCACGCACCCTCGCCTTGAAATGGATTGCACGGACACATATCCTTTTTGAGCGTCGCATATAAATTAGTGTGCCGCCTCTCAAACATGTCGCCGTCAAAGTTATCATGATAGTCGGATGGTTCAGGAGTGCATTTACGATTTTCGTCGCTGAATTCCAATGTTCAATCGACTCCTCGGCGAAAGCGCCATGAATTTCATTCTGAGAGCGTGTTGAGCTTCCCCTCTGTGGGTTGGCAGTACAAGTTATTATACCTGCAGCAGTCATGACAATTCTATGAAGTACGGACACATTTACACATTAGAAGGTCAGTAAAAATAATTAAAGCGCAAATGGTACCTGGGCCCCCTTCCAATTTTGGATTTTCGTACTTTGTCTTCTGTCAAACGAGTGAGTTCTGAAATATGGAATAGGAGCCTTATACACGTACGGGACGTGACGGCGATCGCAGTCTTGCTCAAGTCGCTGAAGGCGGAGTGTTTCAGTTAGAACAGTTTGGAGGGAGTGAAGTAAGCGAGAAATTCCAGCGTGAGTGGATCCATGAGAAACATGTTCTGCATTGCTTTGACGCGGGTGACAGCGACGTAGAAGGAGGAGCGTTGAGGTTGGCGCCTTGTCTGGTGTCGGAGCGGCCAGATGACAAGTTTGGTTACCGTAAGTCCTTGACACTTCCCAGTAGTTAGAGCAAAACCCGGAGCGAGTGGCACTTGATGGTAGATCACAGACTCTAACTTTCCTCAATCCAAACCCAAGACCTCTATCCCGAACAACCGCCCGACTAAAAAGAAAAATGGCAAGCAGCAAGACACCAAAAAGTCTGCTACCTCCAAGAAGGCCCGCACTGAGTAGCGCCTGAAGGATCCGCCCAGCGTGGAACCGCTAGCAACGGGCGGGAGTGCAACCACCACAAGATTCTCCAAGATGGCCACCAATACGGCTTGCATCCACAGTGACCCAACATAGCGCCAGCGAACACCTTCTACTATATGGACGGTAAAACTCTTCTACGCTTTGCTTAGTTTTCTAGCGTTGACAGGAACACTATCTTCTCTTCGTTGTCGAGCACCCATAGAGTCCATTCTTTCGGATAGCCACCGCCACCTTCGTACAACTTGCGCGCGTTCCATTGGGTAAAAGAATACGCACTCAAAGTGATGGGGTGATGACTCAGGCAACATGCACGTATTGTATCAGATTTTTCGGGTATTATTTCCTACATCGTTTACGGTACTTGTTACACTTTATTTTAGTATATCACCTCCTTCAATTGGTATATAAACTGGAACATAGCTTACCGGGTATTCAATTTTTGAATCATACCTCCACTGAGATCATGCCTTAGCTCTGAAAATAAATTTCAGAGAATTGAGAGTCCCCTCTTGTGGCGAGAATCTCTGTTAATCCATTGAGGCATTTTATCCTAATCTTCAATGGATGGGTCAACAACCACGAAATATATATATATATATCCAGTTATAGCAATATAAAGTAACGTTGAGCTCGCTCGTTGTCAGTCCTGGTACGAAGTGGGCTCATAACGAACGAGCTTTTTGAAAACACTCGCTCTTGGAACGCTGCCGAAGAGCTGCGCACCAGCCAGACTCGAGCTAGTTTCGCGATGGGTAAGTTTTCTCTCCAAATTCTTTGAACCAACGGTATACGTCAATGCATTGGCAGAGCTGCTTAACGTTCCACACCCGAATGTACTGCTTATTCCGCATGCTCAGGTTGGCCAGCACTCTGTAGTACTCTTCCTTGTCTGTATACTGATGCTTCCCCATTTCAGCCCATTCACAGCGATGGTTCAACCATTGATCAAGCACTACATCAGTTTCTGCATTCAGTGTCGCGTCCGCCAGGGTCTCCTCTGTCTGCTGGGAAACTGTTTCTCCACTCAAATATTCCATATCAGGGTCTGGCGCTGCTGCTTTGCCATCGTCGGCAGGCGAACTCAATGCAGAAGCAGAAACAATATACATGGCTGGCTGCTTGGTCTGAGATCTTGGGAGATGGTGAAGTAGATGTCTACACACTCGCGACTGCAAAATCTGTGGTCAAATGCTTGTGTTTAGTATTACGCTAGTGACTTATAGTCGCTCAGCAGGAACTCCACCTCTCTGCGGGCTCAGCCGTGCAGCACAGCTCATTGCTGGAGGGGTGGTGTAGCGTAAGCCCACGCACGCAACAGGAGGACGTCTCGACCACATCTTCGAAGCAGGAGTCGATCTTCGCGCACTAAGTGCTCGTGGCTTTCAGAAGGGAGAGGAGATCCACCCATTGCGATCCTGGTGGGTGCGACGCAAAATAGTAGTGATACCGATACTAATATCACTGGATTTCATTTTAACAAGGGATGTCCGAGGTATTCAGACCAAAAATCGGCATTTCGTGGGCGAGGACAAAAATGAAAAATTGCCATTCGTGTCCTCTACATGCATTTCTGAGTGCTGCAATACGGATTCGTACAAACCATTTAAAATGGAGGCATTTCCACGTTCGTAGCATCATTTCTCGTGAAGTTATTGCAGCTCAAACTTGATCACTGCCACCAAAGCAAGCACTCTCTTGACTAGCGCTCTGTCTCTGTCATACACAAAAGCTTCTATCGAAGGCTTTGGAAGATTACATCGTTCGATTGAAAATCTATAAGCGTAACCCCCGAGTAACCACCCTATGGGCGGCGGCGCTGTGTTCGGCACGGACGAGTACGGGCTCAGCGCAGCGGTCGTGCGCTAGCACGTGATGCTGCCGCAGATCAAGACGGTGTACAAGAAGCTGTACGGTAAGGAGCTGAGCAGTGCATCCGCGGCGACGTGCTGCTGGCCATCGTGGACGTCCAGTAAGGTGAGCTTAGCTGGTCAGGGAGGAGGAGCGAGCAACTGTGCATGTAGCTTGGCGTCGTGCACATTGGGTTGCGTGCATCGAAATATGAGTGAAATATGCAGAATACATATTATTTGCATGGTGGGAGAGAGGGTTGTTGGGTATTTGCATTGAAGCAGCTCAAGTGCAGCAGGTTGTACACGTAATGCTGTCCACAATCTGTTGAATTATTTTTGACCAATGTTCCGAGGTCACTTTCCAGACTTTCCAACTGGGCTGGCGAGAGCTCGCAGCTGGACCAGCTGCACGACCTGCACTGGCGGCTAGCGACCGTGCGCCAGGACTCGCTGCGCTACAACTTGCTGGTGCGCAACCTCGGGCCCGTCCCCATGGCCAGCGGCAGCAATAAGATCATCGTGTGCTCCCGGCGCCGCTTCGTGCGCATGCTTAAGACGGAGCGCGGCGACAGCTGGCAGTACACCGCGTCGGCCACCGGGCTCAAGAGCGCCATCGACAACCTGGGCCGAGGCAACACCGTGCGCTGGATCTCGTGGCCCAGCGCGAGCGTGGACGAGTCGAGCCAGGATGGCGTGCGTTGCCGACTCGAGACGGACTTTGCGTGCTATCCCGTCTTCCTCACGCACTAGATGCTGGACCAGTTCCACAATCAGTTCTGCAACGTGGTGCTCTATCCGCTCTTCCACTCGCTGCTGCATTGCTCGGACAGCCGCATGCTATAGAACTTTGGCGGCAAGTACGACACCTACTGCTCGGCCAACCAGAAGTTCCTCGTGCTTGCGTGCGACTACCAGCTAATGGCGCTGCCCGGGTTGGACCGCCGGCGATTCCTGGAGATCACGTGCGGCTTCAACTTCCAACTGCCCCTTCCCGTCCTCCGAGTTCTTCCAGATGCTGCCCGTCCGCGAGGTGCCGCTGCACTGGTGCTCGGAGCCGACCTGGTCGTCTTCTACCATTTCGACTACGTGGGCCACTTTTCAACGTGTGCACGCGCATGATTGGGCCCGAGTCGTCGCGCAGCCGCGTCGACTACAACTACCAATTCGTCTCGCTCGGCATCTACTCCTTGGGCTCGACCCCGCCAAGTTACTCATGCTCAATGTGGAGGCGCACATGGGCTGCTCAGTGCCGGCAGGACAGTACGGTATGAATATTATCGTGGGCATGCACATGCTCGACTTCTGTTGGACATCCCTGAGATGCTCGAGGCCATGGCGTACCTCCTCCAGCATTATCCCGAGCGTCGTGTCAAGGTCGAGCTGTAGGCCGGTGTGTGTGAAGCCAGGCGCACGACATCGCTGAACTACTGAATTTTCAGCCGCCAGATCAACGAGCTCGTTGGTTGAGTGAATGGGCGGTTTGGTTCAGCTGAATACTGCCCCGTGTGCTATCTGAAGCAGTCCATCGATCACATGCACCTCGTGATGGGAGCGCGGCATTTGGTGTTGACGAATGCCGGTTGCCAACACCGACAGTACAACAAGATACCTTGCCATCTTATTCAGAGCCGACATAATTCGTTTAGTCCACAGCGTCGACGAGTACAACTGCGCGGACGTAGGCATCGTCGGCAGCATCAAGGAAAGGATTAAGCTAGTACATCGCTGGTCTGAAGAAGATCTCAGAAGAAGAGCTGCCACGGTGTGTTTGTCTAAAGTGAATTCGCAGGGTGCGTTGGTTGTGAGAGGCTACGTTGTAGCAAGTATTGGGTTCTGACTAACGAGATCTGTGGACGGTGTGGATACAATCATGTGTGCGTCATCGTGAACCCGATGCACACAGAGCAAGTCACGACAAGCGTGGATACGGCACTTCTCATGCGCACGAGTTGACCGGCTTATTTTGCAGGCCACTGGACAAGCTCGATGCAGCGCAGCTCCTTGGGTGTTACCAGCGACGCTTAGTTCTACTGGATTATGACGGCATGCTGGTGAATTACAAGGGTATGGAGGAGCTGCCGGAGCCTTTTCCAGGTCTGCTTTCCTATCTGGAATACCTGACTGCAGATCCGCACAACACGGTCTAGTTCATCAGCGGGAGGAACAATAATTGTCTGCAGGTAACGCAAAGGCTTGACCTTGCTGTTGTGTATCTTGCGGGGCCACGTCCTTAAGTTCAGGACCACAAAAGCTGCTAGTTTGATGTTTCTCAATTTAGAGCTGGTCTATCTACCTCTAAAGATAAGGCGTCGTTATTGGAAGAAGTCGGCATGAGTGTGCTATTCTCCAAGAAATGAATGCGGTAGTGCTGGTGCAAGCTCGATTAGTGCAATACCAAGTGGGGCAAAACTTGTCTGCCGCAACCAACTGAGGTACCGCTCTCTTGGTACTGTCTAGTGGGACTAACGTTTTTGTCTAGTGGCGATAACGGCTCCCATCCATTTTGCTGCACGGGGGTGGGGCTGGGTGCGTAGCATGGCCGTTGGTTCCGCCCAGCCCTTACGCGTCCACCCACGCTCAATAGCAGTGGAAGTGGCTAATGTAAACACCTCGACAGGACTGAGCAGCGAAAAATTGCCGCATGCCGGTATATCGCTGCCAAGCATATTTGTCGTGGAAGATGACCCTTGGCCAATTCGTTCATGGGGACGAGTGGTAATGAGAGCGCTGGCTTCGAACAAACGCCCTTGCAATGCATGTTATGTCCAGCAAAAACGACGCCGTTCTCAGGGGGCAACTCATCCAGAGCAAGCAGTAAATCTCCCAAACCCTCAGACATGGATGATAGCGGAGAAGAACTCGCATCGAAGCAGATTCATAAGTGCACGGGACGTGCCGAAAACTCGAGTGATCGCGAGTACCGACATGTTTTCTCTTACGTTTGCTCAGCAAATTACCAAGTGATAAGTCACGAGCACGCAAAGACGCTTCGAAGAAGACTTGTTCGGTCCCACTAAGACCCTCCATGAACGACAGACCAGAACGAATATGACACGGGTATGCGATATGTACTGAAGCAATATCTCTGATGAGTTTGAGTGCGCAGAAAGAAAATAATAGAGTAGCTATGAGAAGGATGAGTTGTGCTGGTTGAAGATGCAGATATGGAAGGGTGCACCATTTGAAAACGAGAAGCAAGTTTCTCCACTAGACCCAGTAAAATTATTGTACTCGACGAAAATCAGGATTAGTGGTATTTTGGAAACCGGACCGTCTGCTTCGTCCAGGTAAAAGTGATCCGGAGTTTGGATACCCTCTCGTCAGCAAGACTAAGGTCATGCAAAGAAGCATCACCAGCCCAGGCCCAGTATTATACATGTATACGTAGAGCACATAGCCTTCATCACATCCAGAGCCCGACGATGCGCAAAGCTGTCAACGCGGGTGCTGATGGAACCTCAGTGCCTAGCTACTCTAGAGTCGGATCAATACAGGCATCGTTCCGTGTAAAAGTATCAACCTCGACCATGGTAATGCAAGAATGTAGCTGAATTCATTTTGAGTATATTTTAGAACTAGTTCGCTACCCAACGTCGTTATCTGCATGGTTCCAGCGTCGTAATGAGGTACTCCCCAATTCAACGTTTTGCTTTCGCCCTGAGGTTGTTAACTTTGGCTCGAATTTGACTGTTCAGTTGAGTTGAGTGCGTGAACTCTTTTCTAAACAGCGTCAGCACTTCTTAAGCCGTGGTCTGTAGATTAGTTGCTAGCTGCTGCTCGACGAACAGTGCTTCTGGAAGGGGTTCTTGATTAGAAGAGTGACGGTCGTGCGCTCTTCTTCAGGAGGTGTGCGACGCCTTTTGAGCTTTCCAATTACTTGTCTAATCGCATTTTCACCTGGAAAAGCAAAGAGGTTGGTTGCTTCAGACGAAGTTCTTCAAGCATTCGACCAGGCCCCATTTTCGCCGTACTATCTTTATTTCCTTCATCAAAAAGTTGCTCGATTTCGTCTCGAAAATCCTCGATGTACTTGGGCCCATACATTTTTCCACGCGCAGGACGTTCCGCCCAACCCGCCAAAAAATCATGAGCAACACGGAAACCCTGCATGTTTTCAAGTGAAATTTGGCTATAGTTTCCAGAAGCGGTTTGAGGAAAAAACTTGCATGCCTCACTCATCTTCATTGCTGTCTTCAATGCAAACGATACAGCTTCAGTGGAGGTTATCGAGCTGGCTTGAGTGTGCTCCGGAAGTGCTTGGACGGGTTTGACTTTCCGGTTTCGTATTCGACGGCGGAGCTGTCCTTGGGTAAAAATTTAAATACCGGTGGCAGGGCCACGAGAAGCATTTGCCTTAATTGTCTCGACAAGGTCATTCTCCCCGTCCGAGTCTGCCATGTCGCTACCAAGGTCTATTCCGAGGGCGCGACTTATGTCATCAACGGTAGTTTCAGCGTCTATAACAACACTTTCAGGGATATCTATCCCATGACCACTTACTGTAGCTTCTTCGTCCAGTCTTACATCATCCTATCCGACCCCTGTTCATCTCCTTCTCTGCCTTCGCCATCATGCACGGTAGTATCACACTTGCATGTGTTACTCAAAGGATGACAAACAATTTTCTGTCCTCCTCCGACTCCAGAGTACTCATACACAGTTAGCAAAAAGGCCGGACAACTTTCATACGTTTTTGGCTGGGGCTGGCTCACGAGTTCGCGGATGCTTGATATGGCAATCTCGTTGGCGCGTGATACGATGCTACGAAGCATCTTTTCCATTGGAGCAACTCGGCTTGTAAGCTCCCGTAACTGCTCTCGGTTATGCTGTTCAAGTTCAGACGCACAATTTTGTAGCCCTCCACGAGATTGCAGCCCGATCACGGCCTGAGTTGGTGTAATGCAATTATTGCCTTCTTTCACCCACTGGACGATATGCTGCATCGCTCGAGAAAAATGTGCATCAAGCACAGACTCTCCATCCTGTGTTTCAGTGTGAATGATGCGCTTCACCGTAATCCCGTGTACGACAAAAAGATAGGGGACGACGAGAGGAAGAAACCAATTTTGGTAGCACATCGCGTTATCTGACAGTAACGTGATGTGCTTGATCGTAGGTACGTCCTTCCGCACACGCCTTCTAGTACAGAAATCACAGCCTCGCGATCCTGCTTTGTATCTGACTTCGAGAAGTGATCGTAATACAGCTTTGTGGCAACCGCGGTGGGAGAACCTGAATCAGTGCTCGGAAAATGCCATATCATATTGTACGGCCTCCTTCCAGCTACCATAATAAATAATGCCATATCCACACAAACAGTAGTTAATCATTGTCAAATACTCAATGTATTGACAGTTCTTACAGATGCCTCATTCCTACCAGGGATTCAAAGACACAGCAACCACACTCACATTTGCTGGTACACGTCTTGAACAGTAGTCACATCCCAGTAACCTCGGTTAGCAGGTAGGAACATGAGCATTTCGAAGTTCACCGGCAACAGCGACGCTCTCTGCGGAGTCAGTACAAGCTTGGCCTGCGAGAAGAGCCGCTCGCAGCGGTTGCTGGTGGGCGGCATCT